>PVJD01007512.1:0-83490 GCA_004026545.1 Mormoops blainvillei
ATCTGTGAAATGTCATTGGTATTTTGATAGGAATTGCATTGACTCTGTAAATTGCTTTGGGTAGTATGGGCATTTTAATGATGTTAATTCTTCCAATTCATGAACACGGCATAGGCTTCCATTTATTTATGTCTTCCTTAATTTCTTTGTTCAGTGTTGTGTAGTTTTCCAAGTACAGGTCTTTTACCTCCTTGGTTAAGTTTATTCCTAAGTATCTTATTTTTTTGTTGCAGTACTAAATAGGATTTTGTCCCTAATTTCTGTTTCTGATATTTCATTGTTGGTGTATAAAAATGCCTTCGATTTTTGAATATTGGCTTTGTATCCTGCTCTTTTGCCAAATTCACTTATTAAATTGAGTAGTGTTTTGGTGGATTTGATAGGGTTTTCTCTGTACACTATCATGTCATCTGCAAACAATGACAGTTTTACATCCTCCTTTCCAATTTGGATACCTTTTATTTCCTTTTCTTGTCTGATCACTGTGGCTCGAGCTTCCAGGACCATGTTGAATAAGAATGATGAAAGTGGACACCCGTGTCTCCTTCCAATCTTAATGGGAAGTTTTTAGTTTTTTCCCATTGAGTATGATGTTAGCTGTAGGTTTCTTGTATATTGCCTTTATTTTGTGGAGGTTTGCTCCCTCTATTCCCACTTTACAGAGTGTTTTTATGATAATGGTGCTGTACTTTATCAAATGCTTTTTCAGCATCTGTTTATATGACCATGGGACCTTGGGCTTCATTTTGTTTATGTGGTGTATTACGTTTATTGATTTGAGAATGTTGTACCATCCCTGCCTCCCTGGGATGAATCCCACTTGTGAAGGTGTATGATCTTTTTGATGTTTTTCTGGATCCTGTTTGCCAATGTTTTCTTGAGGATTTTAGCACCTATGTTCATCATCAATATTGACCTATAGTATTCTTTCTTTGTTGTGTCTTTACATGGTTTTGAAATTAGAATGGTACTGGTCCCATAAAAGGAGTTGGGAAGTCTTTCCTCTACTTGAATTTTTTAGAATGGTTTGACAAGGATAAGGGTTATCTCTTCCCTAAGTGTTTGGTAAAATTCGCTTGTGTAGGTGTCCTGTTCACTGGAGGTTATTTCTTTGTCTCTCTATTTCAGGTTACTCTTTTTGTTTGTTTCTCCAAATCTCGTTGCTCCGCACTGCCTGCGTGTCTCCATGGGGTGGGCTTCTGCGGTAGGAGTTCTGTGGGACTCAGCGGTGCAGCCTCTTTGATCTCTTGATACAGATGCTCTAGATTTGCCCTTTATTCAGTTTATGTGGACTCTCTTGTTGTACCTGGTCTTTGATTATCAATGGTTCATTCATTGGTGGGTTCTCCCCTGTGACTAGGAGTCACAACCCCACCATGCCTTGTATGCTGTTGTACAGATGCTGGTCAACAAAGCAATACTACCCAAAAAACAAAACCCATGCCAGCCAAAGACCCCCCTACTACTTCAGCAACATCGACAGCAGTTGAGCAAATATTATATGAGGCGGAAAGAGATTAAGAATATTATAAGATAGGAAATTGGAAGTATAAGATGACAAAAGGAGAGAAAAATGATTTTATGAGGAAAGAGTGAGGAGAAAAAATAAGAGTAGGGAATAGAAATAAGGCTAAGAAAGGGAGAAAATAAAATTTAAATTATAAGTAAAATGGGGAAGGGCGATGGCAAAATGGAGCAAGAAAAGGGAATAGTATAATATGAGGTCTGAAATAAAATTTAAAAATAGTGAACCAAAGGGAATAAAATTGCAGAAAAGCCACAGCTGTGTCAATAACAACAGCTGAGCAAAGATTAATAAAGGTAGAAAGTGAATAAGAATATTATACAAAAGAGGAAAGAGAATATGAGGTGTCTACAGTAAAGAAAAATGATTTTGAGAGGATAGAGGGATGAGAAATAATAAGAGTAAGAAATAGAACCCAGGATAAAAAGGAGCAAAAAAAAAAATCCCAAACTCAAATAAACAAGCGCAGGATAGAGGCAAAATGGAGTAAGACAAGAGAAATGTACCATATAAAATTTGAAATAAAAATCAAATAAAAACATATAAATCTAAATAAAAGAATAAAAATAAAATACAAAGAATAGTGAATTAGTTGGAATACAATTGAAACAAAAGAAGAAGTTTGAAAAGGCTATGTGAAAGGAAAAAAATAATGCAAATTCTGAAGAAGAAAGAGGTGGCATTCATCTCAGCAAAGTTTGGTGTTTACCTTCTGTCTTCTCTTTCTGGATCCACCTCTGACTTTTTATCAGCTCAAGGTCCCAGGGTGGGTCATCAAACTTCTGGCAGCACTGTCTGTATCACCTTCACCTGCCTCTAGAGGGGGCTTCTATTGCAATCGGGGGTAGGGGGCAGAGGGTGACACCTGGGTCTTCCTTAGGAAGCACTGTTCAATCTTATGGGAAAATTGTGGGTGTGCTCCCCTTGCCCCTGCACCACTCCTCTTAGCCTGTCCTAGCTTATTTCCAATAATGTATAGTTTTTGATGAACTAGCTGTCTGTTTCGATGGAGGAGTTCATCTTTGTAAGAGGGTCAGCTCTTTTCTGCTTGGTGTTGATGGCAGCTCTGTGTGTGAGCCAAGGTTGGTTAAGGCTCCGATTCTCCCTTGCAGAGCCAGTTTCTGGTCTTCCCGCTTTGCTGGCCTCAGTGGAATAGGGGACTAGGGACCACTGTGCTTTGTCTCCCTGAGAGAAGTTCAAAATGGGCCCTTTAGGTGTTTCTCTTTCTGTCTTTCTTTTGTGGATATGCACCCTGCAAAGGGTTCTTGAGCCTGTCCTGCCTGTTTTGCAGAGTTTCCCTGTTGGATGTGGTAGTGCTTGCAATCCTGCAGGAGGTGGGGGTTGAGTGTGCCCTTCCTTTCCTAGAGGATTGGTCTCTGCTGGGAAAGGGAGGTCTGCCTGGCTGTAAATAATCTCAGGTGCTCAACTCTTGCCTGTCCAGTTCCAGGCCCGTTGCTCTCGCAGCAGACACGGTCCCAAACTCTCCACTCTGCACAGCCTGTAGCCTGCTAGCTGGACTGGGCTGGGGCCAAGAAACCCTCTTGCTGTGCACCTTTCTGATCTCCCCACCCAGCTGTTCAGTGGGAGCAAACCACGCTTTCCATCTTTTCCCCTTGCTGGCAGGGCAGCAGTGCATGGGATCCCTAACCAGCATGCTTCAGCTCCCTTTTAAAGTCTTTTGGGCACACCCACTGCAGTACTAAGTCACTGTCTAGGTTTCCACACACACCACCTCTCCAAAAAGCCAAAAGCCTCTCTCAGTCATGGCTGGTCACAGCCTGTCTCTGCTCAACCTAGGTGCAGATAGAATCCCCCACTCTCTCTGGCACTCCCTGGTTAGCATTTGCTACTGCAGCTATGGGTGTGCAGCTCTCTGTATTTGTCTGTAGCCTGGATCTCCCCGACTTTGTGTATCTAAATCAATCCTGGCCCAAGTCTGAGGGTTCCCTGCCCTGGGAGGGCATGGAGTCACAAAGCTGTGATTTCTGTCTAGGCTCTCCACAGCTGCAGGCACCACACATGGTGTATTCCCCTTCAACCTATAAAATCTACTTATCACACACTGTGAAGCATCTTCTGGACTCCTTGGCTTCCAAACTTCATGTCAGCTAAGATTCCATTGAATATTCAGTTTATTTGTCAGAAGATCAGCTGAGTATCCGAGCAGGGGGTCAAGAGCAAGTGGACTGAGCTTCTGCCACTTGGCCATCATCTTGTCTCAAAAACCATTATTTTTAGAAAAGATTTATTTATTTATTTTTTAGACAGAGGGGAAAGGAGGGAAACATCACTGTGTGACAGACATCTATTTGTTGTCTCTTGCTTGCTCTCACCTTGGGACCTGGCCGGCAACTCAGGCACGTACCCTGACTGGGAATTGAACTGGTAGCCTTTCACTTTGTGGGATGATGGTCAGCCTGCAGAACCATACTAGTCAGGGCTAAAAGCTATTATTAAGGTAAGTAAATGTCTGAATATGGCCTAAGAATGTTGATACTTTAATTAGACGTGATAAAGGGATTTTCATTAGGATAAAGTTCTGTTAGTGAGACATACTGAAGTACTTTCCTTTATAATTTTTGTAAATCATAAACCTGACAAGGGACTATCCAAAAACATTTACAACTCAACTAGAAAATGATTAGAATTTGTACAAAGGATTTAAATTGACATTTCTTTAAAGAAGAGTGGAAATTGCCAATAAGTACTTGAAAAGCTGCTCAGAATCATTAGTCATTAGGGAAATACAAAATCATAACCATAATGCGATACCACTTAACACTTGCTGAGATGCCTATAATCAAAAGGCAAGTGACAACTGGTGAAAATGTGGAAGCTTCACACATTCTGATAGGACTATAAAATGGTGTAGACAGTTTTAAAAAATAATTTTGAAGTTTTCAAAAGGGTAAAGATGGAGTTACAGCATAGACTAGCAATTTCACCTGTAGGTGTATACACCAAAGAGAAATGAAAACATGCTCACACAAAACCTTGTGCACAACTGTTTATATAGGCATCACTCAAGTGGAAATGACACTATTCATGTTTCCCATTAAGTGAAAACAACCTAAAGGCACAGCAAAAGACGAATGAATAAATAAAATGTGGTATACCCATACAAAAGAATGCCATTTGTCATCAAAAGAAGTAGATGCTAGGTGTGGGAGAAAAGGAATAGAGAGAGATAGCTGTTCTCTAATCCTGATATGATCAGTAACTTCCTTTGTTATCTCCTGGGTATGTGGGGAAGGCAGGGCACCTTATTTCTGATTTACCCTTACCTGGAATGTTCAGGCCTTGGCTGTTCCAGTTTATGAGATCTGCTATTACATGCCCCACACTGGGTGGGTCTGGCATTTGACTACTGTCCTTTTCACCGTTAAGAGAGGTTATCAAGCCTGAAGCTCAAAATTGTGTGGATTGGAAAAAGTAACCTTAGTGCTTAATGTATCTGGCTATAACCCACTTTCTCTTAGATCTTGTCAGTTTTTTGATGTTTTTAAAAGACATTTTATATTTTTCCAACATGTATAATTGTTTTCATCTGATGAATTGTTTGCCATATTCCAGGAAACCAGTGATTTATAAAAATTTTTATTTTTGTGTATATTTTATAGATTATGCTATTACAGTTGTCTCATTTTTTTCTCATATTTATCCCCTCCACCCTGAACCCTATCCCATCATCCCCCTGTAAACATTTTCCCACCACCACTTTCCCCAGCCCCAACCATCCTCACTTCCCATCCTCAATCCTCCACCGATTTGGTTTTGTCAATGGGTTGTTTATGCATGTTCCTTGATGACCCTCCCTTCCTTTTCCCCAGTTATTCCCCTCTCTCTTCCCCTCTCATTACTGTCAGTTTGTTTTTTATTTCAATGTTTCTGGTTATGTTTTATTTGCTTATTTATTCTGTTGATTACATTCCTAGGAACAAACTTAACCAAGGAGGTTAAAGACCTTTATTCAGAAAACTACACAACACTGAAGAAGGAAATTAAGGAAGACACAAATAAATGAAAGCATATACCATGTTCATGGATTGGAACCAGTGATTTTAAATCCCTTAATCAGTTAAGATTCATGGTCATTCACATCAAGTGGGCATGGGGCTACCAGATAGTGCTGCCCCACTCATCTAATTTGTTCTCTCACACTACTCAAAGACTCTCACACATTTCTTTTCTCTTATTTTTTTTCATATCTCTTTTCAAATTTTGCCTTGTGAGAGAGACCTTGCTTGAAAACCTGGCATCCCAATCACTCTCTATTGCTCTCATGCATGTTATTTTTATTATTACATTTAGTTATAGTAATCACCATGAAGATATTAAGTTTTACTTGTTTATTTGTTCAGTGTCAGCCTTCTACTTGGAATATAAACTGCCTAAGGACAGGGATTTTCTCATTTGTTCTTTGGTGACCAACAATGCTTCAAGACCACCAAGTTAAAGAATAAACACACAATAATTTGAAAGCATATTTCGGTACAGTTGAGATCAAATATCTGTTTCTGGACAATCTGTCAGCCGTCAGAAATTGTTGGGCTTCCTTTAACATCATCATGAATGAAATTTATGTCCCAATATCTATGTGGGTGTATTAATATTATTACTGTAAAGAAAATTTGAGGTGCTTCTCCTTCCATAAATACTGCATTTATGGAGAGACCCAAGGTGGCAGAATAATAAGTGGAAGCTACACTGACCTCTCCCCAGGACCAAAATGGAATTAACTAAATTATATAAAAATCATCCTGAAAACCAGCTGAACACTAGCTTTAGAGAAATCTTATAACCAAGAATATATGGAAGAAACAACACACCACAATGAGACTGGTAGGAAGTGTGTATGCACTAGAGGGCTGGCCAGGCTCTCATGGATGGCAGAGGAAGTACTGGAGAGGTTATCAGAGATCAAAGTGGGATTTTCCCCTGAGAAGTATAGCATCTAAACCACAAGCTGGGCTCCTCAGGAACAGAAACTGGAAAAGAACCCACATTAACATTCAGCTTTGAAAAGCAGTAGGGTTTCTAACCATGAGGGAGAGATGGTTAGAGAAACAGAGAGCCTCTTAAAGGGTCAATGCACAAAATTTAAATTTCAGCCACTTTCCCTGGGCTCTGGCAGAAGAGGAAGGGCAGAGTGGACTAGAGAAACATAAGGAGAGTCTTGGATTGGTGGCTCCAGGGAGAGAGCTGAAGTGTCAGACACTAGGATCTCTGTGATGAGTCATTTTCCATACTGCAGAAGCCATCTTTTTTAGGTAGGGCACTACCCTCTAAGAAGTATCAACTTGAGGGGAAGTGCTAGCCCCACCCACAAGAATACCTCTTGTGCCACCCTGAGGAGCTTAAGCCCTGCTGCTATGGGGTACAGCTAGAGGCTATTTCAGGGCCTAACAAAGAACCTGAAGACATAAGCAAATCTCTGAGAACTATGAAACTTTAGCTGGCCCTCCCCCAGACCTGGTACTGGTAAAAGTCAGCCTTGATGCATAGTGTGGCTCACTCTGCACAGACCCAGTCATAGCAGCAGCAGCAGGAGACACAAACTGTGGATTGCTAATATCTCTAAACAGGTTGCCCAGGACCAGTCACAGACAGTGTTTGCATAGTTTTGAATAAGAGTCTTTGCAGATCTAATACATAGAAAAAAACACAAAGAGGCAACTAAAATGGGGAGACAAAGAAACAGACCCCAAGTAAAAGAACACAAAATTCGCCAGAAGAACTAAAAAAATAGAGGTAAACAATTTATTATTTATAGAGTTTAGAATAATGATTATAAGGACACTCAACACCACAAAAAAGACATAGAAACCATAAAAAAGAACCAGTTAGAAATAAAGAATGAAATATATGAAATAAATAAGACACTGGAAGGAATAAACAGTAGGTTAGATGAAGCAGAAGATCAAATCAGCAATTTGGAAGACAAGGAAGAATAAATCACACAATCAGAGCAGCAGAAAGAAAAAAGAATTTTACAAAGAGGAAAGTTTAAGAAAACTTTGGGAAACATGAAGTGGAACAACATCCATGTCATGGGAATACCAGAAGGAGAAAAGAATAAGCAAAGGTTTGAGAACCTGTTTGAAGAAATAATGATCGAAATCTTCCCCAGCTTAGTGAATAAAAGCACACACACAAGTCCAGAGCACTCAGAGAATCCCAAACAAGATCAACCCAAAAAGGCCCACACCAACACACATCATAATTAAAATGGCAAAGCTTAAAGACAAGGAGAAAAACTTAAAAATCACAACAGAAAGGCAGTTAGTTACCTACAAGTAAGCTTCCATAAGACTGTCACCTGATTTCTCAACTGACACATATGAGGTCAGGAGACTGACATAAAAGTTTCAGAGTGATGAAATGCAAGGACCTACAACCAAGGCTACTTTATCCAGCAAAGTTATCATTTAAAATGAAGGAGGAATAAAGAGCTTCCCAGAAAAGAAAAAGGTAAAAGAATTTCTTACCACAAAACCTATATTGCAGCAAATGTTAAAGGACTTGTTTTAAGAAGAAAAAGAAAAACAAACAAGAGGAAAATAATTGAAAAAATAACAAAGCAATAAATACATTTTTATCAATAATCACTTTAAATGTAAATGAGTTTAATGGACCAATCAAAAGACATAGAGTAGCTGAATGGATAAGAAAAAATGACCCATGTATATGCTGTCCCCAAGACTGACCTCAGGAAAAAAGATACACATGCACCCAAAGTAAAAGAATGGAAAAAGACATTTCATGCAAATAGAATAAAAAAAAATGAGGTAGCAATACTTATATCAAACACAATAGACTTTGAAACCAAGGCATATAGTAGAGACAAAGGAGGACATTGTATAATGATAATGGGAGCAATCCAACAAGAGGATATAACTCTAGTAAACATTTATGCACTCAACAAAGGAGCTCCTAAACATGTTAGGTAAATTTTGATGGACATAAAGGGAGAGAGTAAAAGAACTACAGTAATAGCTGGGGATTTTAACACTCCATTGACACCAGTGGATAGATCATCCAGATAGAAAATCAACAAGGTGACTATGGAGTTAAATGATACACTACATCAGATGGATTTAATTGTTATCTTCAGAGCACTGAATACCAAAGTAACAGAATATATGTTATTCTCTAGTGCATATGGAACATTTTCTAGGATAGATCACATGTTTGGACAGAAAACAAGTTTCAAGGAATTTAAGAAGATTGAAATTATACCAAGCATCTTCTATGACCACAAAGCAATGAAACTAGAAATCAGTCACAAGAAGAAAACTGAAAAATGCACAAATATGGAGGCTAAATAACATTTTTTAAGAATTTATAGGTCAACAATGAGATCAAGAAAGAAATCAAAAGATATCCTGAAACAAATACAAATGAGAACAAAACCCTGAAAATCTGACGGACAGAGGGAAAGCAGTCTTAAGAGGGAAATTCACAGCATTATAGACCTATGGCAAGAAACAAGAAAAAGCTCAACTAAACAATCTCCCTTCACACTTATAAAAGAACATAAAAAACAACAACAACTATAAGACCCAAAGTGAACAGAAGTAAGGAAATAATAAAGATCAGAGCAGAAATAAGTGAAATAGAGTCTAAAAAAATACAAAGGATCAATGACTCCAAGAGCAGGTTCTTTGAAAAGGTAAACAAGATGAATAAAAACCAGACTCATCAAGAAAAAGAGAAGACGCAAATAAATAAAATCAGAAATGAAAGAGGAGAAATAACAACTGACACCAAAGAAATATAAGGGATTGTAAGAAAATATTATGGACAACTATGTCAACAAATTGGATAACTTGACAAATGGATAAATTTTTAGAAACATGGGTAGGGAAAGATGGCGGCAAGGAAGGTGGGAGGTGAACCCACTTGTTTGTGCACCCAAGTGGGACATGTAGCCAATTTTCTGAAGAACCGAGTGAACAGCCAATGAAAGCCCAGCTTATTTGAAGTTTAGAAACCAAAGGTTAAAAAGGACATTTAAAAATAGATGATCTACAGGAAAGAAAAGAAAAAAGAAAAACAAAGCCCAACTCCCCTCTGCCTGTAGAATCTAGGAAGACCAGCGGAACCCGCTAGGTGGTTTAAAGTCAGCAGGAGGCTTTTCTCTCTCTTTTCTTTTTCTTTTTTTTTGCAAGTGGAAGACAATAAGACCTGCAGCTGTGGAAAGATCAAAGACAGATCCAGAGAAAAATCAGAAGGCTAATGCCAACAACTGAGACAAATTTCACTTTGCTATTTGTCAGAACTTGCATTTTATTTGTTCTTTTAATTTTCGTATTTTATTTTTTTAAATTTCTTTCTTCTGTTTAGTTATCTTTGTTTTGTTGGTTTCTTTGATTTCATAGTTTGACTGGTTTTCTTGTTCTCTCTTTCATATTGCATTTTAATTTTTCTTCTTTCACTTCACTTATTTCTAATAACACACTACTCTTCATCTTTTCCTTTTTATTCTTTTTATTCAGATTATATATTTCTTGTCATATTATTATTTCAAATCCCACACAGCACATTTACCTGGTCTTAATCCATTTCACTATCTTACTGAGATTTATTACTATAGTGGTTAACTTATGCTCTCCCACACTACCCCAAGTTTCCATCCCTTAATATCACTATATCTCAACAACTTACCTTGCATAAGCATTTTTTCTGGAGTCAGCTCACATTCTTTTTCCCTTCTAACAAGAACATTATCTCTTTTTCACCTTTTATAAAAAATACCTAGTTGGGTGAATTATCCTGGTTATTGCTGTAGTTGTCCAAAGGATCACCTACCTGTTCTCTACTTGTTGATACTTTAATCCATAGAATACTCTCTGGCTGTCCTAACCCATTTCACCTTTGCCCTTCCCCTGATCACATACAAGATAAGGTGGGAGCTGTGAATAGCAGTAAACTTATTGGAGGAAAGAATCCACCAACAAAAGAGTCACCAATAGGAAAAACCCAAGTACAACAAGAGAGCCCACACAAAAGGAAGAAAGGGCAGCCATAGAGCATACAGACAAGGAGATCAAAGAGACCATAACACTGAGTCCCACAGAAGTCCTACCACAGAAGTTCACCCTATGATGACAGCTGGCAATGTAGAGTATTGGGAATCACAGAAATAAACAAAAAAAAGTCACCTAAAATGGGATACGAAGAAAGAATCTACAATCAAAAAGGAATGAAAGGCTCCCCACTAAAAAAGCTAAATGAAATGGAGGCAAGCAAACTAACAGATATAGAATTCAAAAGAATGATTATAATGATGTTCAAGAAACTCACAGACAATTACAAGGAACTGAGGGAGAACTATAACAGTATGCAAAAAGAAATAGAAACTGTAAACAAGAACCAGGAAGAAATGAAGAATACAATATCTGAAATAAAAAGTACACTGGAAGGAATTACAAGAAGGCTGGATGAAGCAGAGGGCTGTGAACTGGAAGACAAGGTAGAAAGAAATACACCGGTAAAGCAGCCACATGAAAAAAGATTAAAAAAATATGAAGATAGCATAAGGGAACTGCAAGACAAATTAAACTCAACAACATTCAAATAACAAGAATACCAGGAGAAAAAGAGCAAGAGATAGAAACCCTGTTTGAAGGAATAATGATAGAAAACTTCATGAACCCAGAGAGGGAAAAAACCATGGATGTTCAAGAAGCACAGAGGGTCCCAATCAAGATGAGCCCAAAGAAGTCTGCTCCAAGACACATCATAATTAAAATGACAAACTTCAAAGACAAAGAGAAAATGTTAAAAGCAGAAAGGGAGAAACAAGAGGTAACATACAAGGGAGCTCCGATTAAGCTATCAGCTGGTTTCTCAACAGAAATACTGCAAGCCAGAAGGGAATGGGAAGAAATATTCCAAATACTGAAAGGCAAAGGGATGCAACCACAACTACTTGACAAAACAAGGTCCTCAATTAAAATGGAAGGCAAAATAAGGTGTTTCCCTGATGAAAGAAGGCTGAAGGTATATACCTCGGTCAAACCAACACTGCAAGATATGCTAAAGGGACTGCTACCAGAAGAGAAAGAAAAAGAGTGAGAGAGAGAGAGAGCAATGCAGGTACAAACAGGGAAAAATGAGTAAGTACTTATCAATAATAACCTTAAATGTTAATGGATTAAATGCTCCAATCAAAAGACATAGAGTAGCTGAACGGATAAGAAAACAAGACCCGCACATATGCTGCCTACAAGAGATCCACCTCGGACAAAAAAGATCTACATAGACTGAAAGTGAAGTGTTGGAAAAAATAATACAAGCAAATGAACAGGATAAAAAAGCTTGGGTAGCAATACTTATATCAGATAAAACAGACGTTAGAACAAAAGGCATAAAAAGAGACACTGAACTCTTCAGTACTCAAAGGAAGAATCCATCAACAAGACATGTATTATAAATATATATGCAGCCAACAAGGAGAATCCAAAGATATAAGAAAAATCTTGGAAGACTTTGAGAAAGATATAGATAGCAACACACTTATAGTACGGGATTTTAACACCTCATTGTCAAAAATGGATAGGTCTTCTAAACAAAATATCAACAAGGATATTGTGGCATTGAACAACACCCTAGATCAAATGGACTTAACTGATATATATATATATATATATATATATATATATATATATATAACCTTTCATCCTACAGAAACAAAATATACATTCTTTTCAAATGTACATGGAACACTTTCAAAAATAGACCACATGATAGTACACAAAACAAGCCTCAAGAAATTCAAGAAAATTGAAACCATATCAAGCATTTTCTCAGACCACAAGAATCTGAAACCTGAAATCAGCCTTAAGTAAAAAACTCAAAAACACTCAAATTCATGGAGATTAAATAGCATGCTATTACACAATGAATGGGTTAATAATTAGATCAAGGAAGAAATAAAAATTTCTGGAAACATATGAAATGGAACGTACTGCAGTCCAAAACTTATGGGACACAGGGAGGCAGTCATGAGAGGGAAGTTCATAGTGATACAGGCCTATCTAAAAAAATATAGAAATATTTCAAATAAAAGACCTAACCCTACATCTACAAGAACTGGAGGAACAACAACAAACAAAGGTCAGAGCTGGTAGAAAGAAAGAAATAACCAAGATTAGAGCAGATTTAAACAGCATAGGGACTAAAAGAACAATTCAAAGGATCAATATATCCAGGAGCTGGTTCTTTGAAAAGATAAACAAAATTGACAAGCCCTTAAGCATACTCATCCAGCAAAAAAGAGGGAGGACCCTAATAAATAAAATCAGAAATGAAAGAGGAAATATTACAACTCATACCACAGAAATACAAAGGATTGTAAGAAATTATTATGAAGAACTATATGCTAGGAAATTTGACAACCTGAGTGAAATAGACAAATTTCAAGAAATTATAAGCTACAAAAATGGAATGAAGAAGTAGAAGCCTCAATAACAGTTGGTGAAATTGAGGAAGTAATAAAAAAAACTCCAAGCACACAAAAACCCTGGATCAGATGGTTTCTCAGGAGAATTTTTACAACATTTACCGAATAGATAACTCCATTCTTCTCAGACTATTCCAAAAAAATCCAAAATGAAGGAATAGTCCTAAACCCTTTTTATGAAGCCAACATAATCCCAGTCCTAAAACCAGATAAAGACTTGACAAAGAAAGAAAACTATAGGCTAGTATTGCTGATGAACATAGACGCTAAAATTCTTAACAAAATATTTGCCAACCACACTCAGCAATTCATTAAAAAGATCATCCACCATGATCAGGTGGATTCATCCCAGTGATGCAAGGGTGGTAGAATATTCACAAATCAGTAATCATTATACATCACATAAAAGGAAAGAGGAAAATCACATGATGGTATCAATAGATGTGGAAAAGAATTTGAGAAGGTACAGCAACCATTTATGATAAAAAACACTCAGCAAAGTGGGAATAAAGGGGACATACCTCAACATAATAAAGGCTATATATATGATAAATGTACAGCCAACATTATACTCAATGGGCAAAAACTAAAAGCTTCCCCACTAAGATGAGGAAGAAGACAAGGAAGGCCACTTTCATCACTCCTATTCAACAGTATTGGAAGTCCTAGCCACAGTGATCAGACAAGAAAATGAAATAAAAGGTATCTAAATTGAAGAGAGGAAGTAAAATTGTCATACTTTGCAGATGATATGATAGCTGCATAGAAAACCCTATAGACTCCACCAAAAAACTACTCAACCTAATATGTAAATTTGGCAAAACTGTAGGATACAAAGTCAATATTCAGATATCAAAGGTATTTTTGTACAACAACAAAATATCAAAAACAGAAATCAAGAAAAACTCTCACTTGCTATAGCAACAGAAAAATAAAGTACCTAGGAATAAACCTTACCAAGGAGGTAAAAAACCTGTACTCAGAAAACTATACAACACTGAAGAAACAAATTAAGGAAGAAACCAAACAAATGGAAGCATATACTGTGTTCATGGATTGGAAGAATTAACACCATCAAAGTGTCCACTATAGAAAGCAATATATAGATTCAACACAATCCCTGTTAAATACCAATGACATATTTCACAGATATAGAACAAACCTTTCAAAAATTCATATGGAACCATAAACAACCCCAAATAGCCTCAGCAATTTTGAGAAAGAACAAAGTAGGAGGGATCACAATACGTGACATCAAACTATATTACAAGGCCACTGTAAAGAAAACAGACTCGTACTGGCATAAGAACAGACATATAGATCAATGGAACAGAATAGAAAGCCCAGAAATAAACCCAAATCTCTATGGTCAAATAATATTCAACAAAGGGGACAGAAGCATAAAATGGAGGAAAAATAGTTCCTTCAACAAATGGTTTTGGTAGAACTGGACAGCTACAAGCAAAAAAATGAATCTCAACCAATAACTTACACCATACACAAAAATAAACTGCAGATAGAAAAAAGATTTAAATATAAGGCAACACCATAAAAGCCCTAGAGGAGAACAAAGGCATGAAAATCTCAGATATTACATGCAGCAATATTTTCACTGATATGTCCTCTAGAGCAAGGGACATAAGGGAAAGATTAAACAAATGGGACTTCATCAAAATAAGAAACTTCTGCATGGCTAAAGAAAACATCAACAAAGTGAAAAGGGAATGAATTGCATGAGAAAATATATTTGCCAATGATACCTCAGACAAGGGCTTGGTCTCCAAACTATATAAAGAACTCACACAACTCCACTCCAGGAAGACAAACCATCCAATTAAAAAATGGGACATGAACAGACACTTCTCCAAGGAGGACAAACACAGGGCCCAGAGACACATGAAAGGAAGCTCAGCATCGCTAGCCATCAGAACCAAATTAAAACCAAATTAAAACCACAATGTGATACCACTTCACAGTAGCTAGAATAGCCATCATAAACAAACCAATAAACAACAAGTACTGGTGAGGCTGTGGAGAAAAGGGAACCCTAGTGCACTGTTGGTGGGAATGCAGACTGGTGCAACCACTGTGGAAAACAGTTTGAAATTTCCTCAGAAAAATAAAAATGGAACTGCCTTTTGACCCAGCAATTTCACTGCTGGGATTATACCCAAGAATCCTGAATCACCAATTCAGAAGAACCTGTGCACCCCAATGTTCATAGCAGCACAATTTACATTAGCCAAGAACTGGAAGCAACTTAAGTACCCAACAGTAAATGGGTGGATCAAAAAACTATGGTACATTTACACAATGGAATGCTATGAAGCAGAAAGAAAGAAAGAGCTACTACCCTTCGTGACAACATGGATGGAACTGGAGAACATTATGCTAAGTGACATAAGCCAGGCGGTGAATACAGATACCATATGATCTCACCTATAAGTAGAATGTAATCAACAAAATAAACAAGCAAGCAAAGTATAACCAGCAACATCAAAATAAAAAACTAAGTGACAGTAACCTGAGAGGATGAGGGAGGGAGATAACAGAGGAAAAGGGGGGGAAGGGTCACCAAGGAACATGCATAAAGGACCCATCGACAAAGCGAAATGGGAGGACAATTGAAGGTGGGAGGTTGGGAGTGGTGGGAGGTTGGGAGTGACAGGATGTTGAAAGTAGTGGTAGGAAAATGTTGATGTGGGGATTATGAGATGGGGTGTATAGTCAAGGGGATAAAGGGGAGAAAAAATGAGGCAATTGTAATAGCATTATCAATAAATACACACACACGCACGCACACACACACACACAGAGAGCAATAAAGAAAAAACTGACAGTAACCAGAAGAGAAGGGGAGGTAATAACAGGGAGAAAAAGGGGAAGGGTCATCAAGGAACATGTATAAAGGACACATGGGCAAAACCAAAGTGGGTTAGGATTGAGGGTGGGAGGGGGTTAGGATTGAGGGTAGGATGGAGGTGTTGTTGGGTGGTGCGTGGGAGAGTGGAGAAAACTGTACTTGAACAGCAATGAAAAAACAAATTAACAAAATCTATGTATTTCACGTCCTATTCAAATAAATAATCTCACTTATTAGCACTGCTTTCCATGAAATTAATATTTTCAGAACTTCGAAGTACACCTGATATGTGAATCACAATTTTTGTCCATTTTTTATGGTGATGAATGCTTCTTGTCCCGCAGGTATTCAGAGTCTGATAGTGCTTTCGGGGGTCTTGTCTTCCAACAATACCTGGATTAGTAGCAAGAAGGAAATATTTAAAAGAAAAGATAAAGATAAAAAGTCACAATATTACCTTCTGTAGAACCCAATATTTGAATTCTTCTACCATAACCTCATCCCCATCTTGGGAAGCTTATGGATTTATTTCTACCACAGATCCTAATTTCTCAGGGGGAAAGCTCAGGGTCTGGTGAGGCCTTTATGGAAGGAATCTCCATCTCAGGATGGTGCAGAAGAGGCAGGTCATAGACAACGTAAGCATGTGAACTCTTTTTAGGAAAAGGAATGGGGGTCTGGTTGCTCTTGTTTGTGAGGCTCTGATTGCAAAACAACACTGTCCCATTAGAGACATGGGAGACTCAGCTGTGAAAATGAAGAGGTAGCCTGTGAAATATCCATGGCTTTCCATGTTGCTGAAGTGCTCATCACTTTGGTTGCTTTTCAAATGGATTCCAATCCTGCATCCTTATCTGTTCTGAGCTGACATAATTGGTTCAAATTCTCACGTAGACTCTCCTACCGCCATCTGTCAAATCATCTGTGAAAACGATCATCGATTAAATTAACACTTGATTTTGTAGTAACAGATTTGAGAGGATCACAGATTCCAATATGAGTTGAAGTACCAGTTCTCAGATAAGTATTCTTATTAGAGGAACAAGGGATAAATGCCATCCTTCCCTTTGTTCTGAGGGTATTCAGAAGATTGGCAAATCCTTTTAAATGGTTACTTTAAAAAAAACAATGAAGATACATTTTCTTGGTCTGTTTCCATGAGAAAGCCCCAAAAAGATAATATATTTTGACAAAAGTGTGCACAAGATAACCTCAAATGAAAGGTTCATGAAAGTACATTTCTCATCCTTTCAATAATAACCATCACCACTCATTTCAAAGATGTTTTTCTTTTCTCAAAATTTTTTCTTCACCTTTACCCAATAGCTAAAGAATCATTTATTTTTAAAATAGTTTTACTATGCTTTAATCCTTGAGATATTTACATGACCTAAATATTGCAATTTTTTACTTCATTCTTAAACACATCTTGGCATCTTATTATTTTGAGCATTGTTAGAATGTAGAAGAGTGACAGATGGCTATGGCAATGAGAATGCTGACTTCAGTTCTCACTGCAGGTGCAGGCAGTGGTAATTGTTCAAAGAATGAGCCTAACACAGATGTGCAGTTGAATGGGGCATTAAATTGTGGCAGATGAGTGCAGAGAGTGCACAGAAGGTTGTGCTTTTTTTGTTGATGATGAGTGCTGTGCTGAATAATGAATGCATTGAAAATTAAATGAGCATAACTTTTTGGCATTAGATTAAGTCATTGCTAATTCAGCAGGTATTCACCAACAGAAGCGGGTTTAATTAATCACTAGTGCATATTACCTTGGATTATCTGACATTCATCTGCTTGTAATGCTTTATTGTGTAGTTCAAATATGTATTTAACATCTTCTCTATTGTTTCCACCAATTAAATATACAGTTATGTGCCCCTTAACTATTAGGAATACATCCTGAGAAATTTGTCATTAGGTGATTTCATCCATATGTGAACCCCATAAAGTGCACTTACACAAACATATGATATAGCCTGCTATACAGGTAGGCTGTATGGCATAGTGAATTACTCCTGGGCTACAAGGCTATATAGCATGTTACTGTACAAAACAATATGAGATTAAATCAAATATAAGAATGATGCAATCAAGAGGTGCTATATGAGACTGCAGCCAGTGTGACACAGCATGCTGTCTTACAGCTAAATTTGTTTTATAAGTAGAAAGAGTCCACTCTAAAATAATAATTAAAAATATAGTATAGTAAACACATCAACCAATAAGAGTTGTTTATTATCATTATCCAGTATTATGTCCTATATATAATGCATGTGCTATGCTTTCATATGACTGGCAGTGCAAGTATGTCTGGTTCCACCAGAATCACCACGAGCACATGAGTAATGCATTGTGCTATGCTGTCACTAGGTGATAGTGAATTTTCAGCTCCATTATAGTCTGACGGGATCACTGTTGTATATGTGATCCATTGTTGATGAAAATGTGGCATGTGACTGTAGCTCTAACCCCATTACAATTAAATTCAGAATTGCTAGGGGATTGGGTACAGAGTGTTATGGAAAGATGGTCAGATTATGAACTTTTGTTGGAGAAATGATAACAATGACTAGTGGTTGTGAATACTTATCATGCTCTACAAACTTTATGTTCTAAGAATAATGATTAACTTAGTTAAACCTGTGTAATTAAATATTATTATTACTGTTTGGTAAATAAGGAGACTGAGGGCCAGGGAAAATTAACTAACTTTCCCAAGGTTCTCAGCTAATAAATGAAGAATATGGAGTTTAAACATAGAAAGTTGTGTATCAGAACTGCCCACTTATTTACCCAAATGATCAGACTTGAAGATGTTTTTCATTTACTCCCACCTCAATGATTTTGGAATTAAAACACATGGTAGTACCTTTGGAGAGAGAGAAGGTGCTAGAAAAGGATAGTGTCAGGAGATATATGGAGGTTTGAATCCCTGCTCTGCCCATTATTGCAGGTGACCTTGGGAACATTACTCAATCTCTTAGGAGCTTCAATTATGCTCTTTTGTGACATGGAGCAATGCTAACACCATCTTGTTGGGTTGCTTAAATGATGCCTTTACATGCCCAGCACAGGGAGCCTGTCAGTGTCTGCTCTCTACCCACTTCCAAATATGGTCAAAGAGGTAAAAGTTTTTTCCTAATTACCTTGGTGACTAATAGGCATGTCAAATTCTCTACAGCCCTAGCTCTTGTTCCAGCCACTGAACAGAGAGATCTGTATTGGAGCTGAATGTCTGGCACAAATGCTTGTCCTATTAGGGCTGCACAGAATGTTTCAGAGCATTCTCAGTTGAGTTTCCAACTGTCCAGCCCTTGTAGGGTCCTGTTTCTGGGATGGGATATATTCTCCAGAAGGTCAGGAAGCAGGTAGAAACATTCTCCTGGTCATAGGCTGGTCAACCAGTCCTTTCTTCAGATTTAACAGGGCCTCCTCTCAAAGGTAGATTAAGATCAGTTAAGGACCCACGTGCAGAAGAAAATATTAGGCCCCTTAAAAAAAAGAGAGAGACAGGAAAAATAAAAATATGTGCCTTCAGAAGTTGGGGCCCAGGATGTGCACCTTGTGCACATGTGACTGATTAAATCTACCTCTGACTCCTCTCTGCCAAGAGCCCTGAAATATCTGCCAGTGAGTGGTGCCCTAACTGCCTCTAAGGAAGCTGAGTTCCTCCCACTCCCACCCCCCTGCCATTGGGTCCTTAATTAGGAGGTCAGTATTTAACTATTTCGGTCTTCACCGGTCTTGTCAGCTTCATACACACACTCGCAGAAGAGGTGAGTTTCTTTCTTACAGACACATGTCTGAATCTACTGCACCAAGGTCATTGAAGGCACCTGGATATCTGAATTAACGACTGCAAGGTAAGACCAAATACAGACAGAGAATTAGTAAACCTGTGAGATGCATTTCCTTTGCTTCTGATATTATTTTTGTTGAGCATGGTGTCTTTTTAGAGTAGTAGTGCTTGTACAGGTTTTCTACTCTCTGGAGAACTTGGAAAGAGGGTTTGATGAGGAAGGAGAGATCCCTGGAAGGTTCTGTTATTTTGAGGACTGTAGGGAATGAACACTTTCAGGCTGTGACTCATCCCATGACCATGACTACTATTAGCCCAGATTAAGGGCAACACCCTGCCTTTAATAGTCTCCTACTAAGCATCTCTCATCTACTCAAAAAGGGAACTCATGGGTGCAGGAGAGATACTATGTAAACTGGCTAAACTTCCAAACATAGATATAGAAGTTTTAGAAATTATTACCAAGGAAATTTTTGTCAAGATTTTGTAAACCTGCCACTCCCTCCAATCAGTGGAGGTGTTTCAGTTGCGTCTTGCATCAGTCTTGGCATTCAAGGACCTATCTCTGATGTCTGCAACCTGTGTTTTACTCTTCTTGGGGCATGGATTACCCTTCTAATGTTGTGGGACAAGAATGGACTTGAGACCAGGAAGGCCAGGGGTTCAATCTCTGTTTCACAATTTACTTAACTGTATGACTTTGTCAAGTCACTTAGCTTCTCTGAACCTCAATTTTATCATCCATAACATGAAAATAATCAGAACAGATACTATGCAGTATTGTATGGCTTCAAGATAATGTATATAAAGGGCATTTACTAAGTGTTGGATAAATAGTAATCCTTAATTTTATATCTTCCAATATGTATCCCAATTCTATCTTTTCAAAATCCTTTCTATTTGGACTGTTTGATGTTTCCTTTCTTTGAATATCAGAGGCATTTTCATTGCATACCACTCAGTGTAGTGGTTAGTGGTGATCTATTTCTTGGTTAGCCTAACCATGTCAAGGAAGCCCTGGGAAGGCAAGACCCAGGCCAGCCACATATTTCTCACCTCTAATCATGTCAGTGCATATTAATGCATCCCAAACTGACTTGACCAGTGATCAACAGATAAGCTATTACAATCACTCCTAGAAAAATCACCTAAAGCAAGGATCATTCTAGAATCTTGTGTTGTTCATTGGGCAATGGGGTCTCTATGGGTTCATTAACCACCTGGTAGTTTTTAATGCCATCGAAAAAACTAACCAGGAGTTGGGGACCTGGTGTCTGTACTTTATTGCCCGTGGCAGTGTTAACCAGGAAGCCCAGGACCCTGAGGACAATGTTACTCACACCCACAGGACACTGGTTCTGGCTCAGGGGTTTCAGCATCACCCAGGGAGGATCCATACTTGGGCTTTCGCACTCCTGAGATGGTGTAGGAGTTGGAGGGGTGGCAAGGTGCCTGCTCTTGTTGGACAGGAAACTGGTCATCTGGTAGCATCTCCAAGAGATTCCCCATGTTGTTTTCCTCCTCTTCCTCTTCTGTGTGTGACTGCAGTATATGAATCATATATTCCAAAAGCAGCAAATGAAGCAGATGCCAGGATCCTACATTTAAATAACAATCCAAAATGAATAGATAAACATAACAGATCAGTGTGAAACTTAACAACTTTTTGTGGCTTTTAACTCCTGTGTACTAGACCCTCATTCTTATAGCTGATTCTGAGGGGTCCTGGGCAAAGTCCATAACACATGTGACTGGCATTCCATATCCAGGGCACCCCAACAAGGAGACTTTTGGACAGAAAGCAGGGAGCTAAATAACCTGAGCCAAGAAAGGGAAATTAAACCCCATCTGGTGTAAGATAGAGTAAAAGCAAATCCTATAGAAATTCTCAGAGCAGGAGACTTGCTCTCTCAGCCTCCCATGGGTGGCATGCAGGGAAATAAGAGAAAGGTGGAGGAAAATGCAGGCAGAGTGCAGAGCGGTCCCGTTACCATCTGTGATGCTTCAAATGCAGCCCCTTTGCCTGCCTCAGTCTGTGGAGCTGCATCTCTGGATGAGAGAGGTGGGTGAGAGAGGGAGGTTGATACTCAGCATGGAGAGGCATCCTCTCACGTGGGCCTGTCACTGGTGAGATTGTGTAGGGGATACAGGAGGGCATGTTGATTCAGCTTACTGATATAAATCCTAAGGCCTTTAGTCTTCCAGAAAAAAGGATAATTAGTGTTCAGATGAGAAGCAGAAGGGGAGATCTGGCCTATTTCAATTGTTAAAAGGTAAATTTTTAATTAAGGTAAAACAATAAATCTTATACAAATATAAAATGAGCATAAATGAATGAAGTAACTAGTAAGCTGTTGCAACTGGTCCAGTGGAAATTTCAAAGTACCAAACACAGACAGTAGAGAATTTTGGTATTAATTTACAAAAATATGCAAAAGGGATTTGTCCTTAGGGTGGTAATCATTGTATCCACATGATACCACTGATGTGCATTTCCGGGGAGGACTACCATTTGCATTATTATCAATTTCATAAAAGGTACAGAGTTGCAAAATAGCTCTAAGACAATGAAAGGTAGAGATAACTCAGAAGGGGTGCCCAACCTTTTTGCCCACTTCAAAGACTTTTGTCCATTTTACAGCCCTTTATGATGTATATTAATTGATGGACCTGTGGTAAAAGATTCTGGCTTGGTTGGATCGCATGTCCTGGTCTGGAATGAGCCTAACAACTCCTGGCCTGTTTAACCTTGGAAACCATTGTCCATGTGATGAGGAAAAACAGCTGGTGTTAGTACTTTGACTTCGTATGGAAGTCTAGAGAAGGTAGTCGGGGAAGAGCAACAGCTACAGGACTGGATTTCTTCTGATGATTGTTTGTGAATGTGCTTGGTCACTTTAGTCTGGAAGAGTAGTAGCATAAAGCAGAGTCATTTTGGACACCATTGGAGGGCAGAACCTCACTACAAATGATTGTCACCAATAGGACAGCTTATAGCAGCAACTCTTGAAAGAGCTCCAGGGTATTTGCAAAACTGACCCAGAGTAGGGATTGTCTTCTCTCCCTGTTCTGCCTGCCTGCTGTGAGGTCACCAGGCAGCCCCCTGAGCAGGACTCCTCACTCTGTTTAATGTATCCCAAACTGACTTGACCAGTGATCAACAGATAAGCTATTACAATCACTCCTGGAAAAATCACCTAAAGCAAGGGTCATTCTAGAATCTTGTGTTGTTTGTTGGACAATGGGGTCTGCTTAGTGCGTAAGCTCATGGGGCGAAGACTTTGCCTGTCTTTCCACTGCTCTATGCCCAGTGCCCAGGAAGGTGCCTAGGACTTTGTAGGGACAAAATAAGTATCTGTTGAGATGAATGATCTCTTCCATGGGACTGTGGTGAACTTCCTGAACTCTGCTATGCTGCATCTGAGCAATGGAGGTGAAAGAAGTGACCTTCCCTGACAGAGAAAGACCATGTATTTGACCAGAAAGTTTGCAAAATGGATACTACTTTACTTTTTCCACTGACTGCATATATTGGTGACTTTATCAATTGCTATTCCTGAAAGTTAAATATGAATGTCCCCAAGAACCCATTTTTTCCTCCATCTCACTCATCTCTCTTGGTGTTTTTCTCAAAATATCCCAAAGCACACAATTTAAAAACAAGGGGATGCTTCCTACACATCCAACAATGAGGAATGGGAAAGTAATGTGTAATTCAACTGTTTGGTGACTCTCATGTTGCCATTTAAAAAAAATGTTGTTATAGCCCTGGACAGGTGGCTCAGTTTGTCGGAGCATCACCCTGTACACCAAAAGGTTGTGGATTCGACCCCTGGTCAGGGTGCGTAAAGGAGGCAACTAATCAATGTTTCTCTCACACATTGAGGTTTCCTTCTCTCCCTTACTCTCTAAAAAATAAATAAACATGTCATTGAGTGATGGTTAAAAAAAAGTTGTGTAGTTTTTTATGGTTTTCTGTGTCAGTGTTGTATTTTACATAAAAAGATTAAAAGATGACTGGATTATACATAACAATATAAAATTATTATACTATAATAACCTTTTAAAGGTAGAATACAAATGACTTGCATTCTCTGACTTACCAAAGCTGTCTCTGTGGCAGCGGGTCATGCCTTTGCTCACAGTGGTGAGAAGGAAATTCCATCTTAGCTGAAAGCTGGTAGCCAACATGATGAACTCCTCTTTGTTCCTGCTCAGCTATTACATTTTTTACAAAATGAAGATGAGCATGTTTTCAAATGCACATATTTGTCAGGCACAGACATGTTTGAGTGTCCAAATGAGAAGAGGAGGAAGAAATGATAAGGCAAGAAGGGAGGCAGTTGTGCACTAGCCCTTTTATGGTCTTGATCCATCTTGTCTAGAGATGAGTCCAGGGCAGAACTATGTAAATTATCTGAGGACCAGAAGCAGAAACGAGACCATCTGACAGCTCAAATGGCACTTAACTGAGCACCGGTGGGATGCTTCTACATTCATACAAAGAAACTCCATGTAGTTTGAGAATAGCCTTGGACCACACTTTAAATGAATTATAGCCAATGGAGTCATATGAATTTCACATGCACATGTTGGGAAGAATGGCTCTGAAGACTCCCAAAGTCTCATCATATGTGTGTGGACCACCTACTGGCTCAACCCAAGTCTCTGAAGAAGAGATGGAGAGACTGGCTAGACATAAAGACATAGCTGTTCTCATCTTCCCTTCTCTTCCCTTCTGTCCCAGCTGAAACCCACTCAATGTACAGAAGGATTGTCCTGGGCTTTGGGTGCATGGGAACTCCATTCAGTAGCAGCATCCTCCCCAGGTGACTTCTGACCACCTGAGCTGGTCATCTGAAACGGGACTCCTGGAAGGGACCATGGCATTCAACAAACACAAGCACACTTTCTAAAAGCATTGAGAGCAGTAACTCTGGTAGTTGGGGCCCTCAGCACAAATGTTTAGACATGAACCACAAACACTGAGCATTATTCTGCTCACCACTAGTGTGGCACTTCAGGGTTCTACATTTAGAAATTCTCCTGGGCCCAACTACATGAGAATTGGGAGAATAGAGCACATGACACCACTGAACATTTCCTCTGCTAGCATACTGCCAGGTGAGAACAACTGAAGCCATTAGTCATCTCTAACAAGCTCAGGTTTACATTTTTGGTTCATCTCAATGAGGTTTGTAACCTCAGTGCCCATTGCGGTCTTTGTTAATGAACCCAGCTATATTCCTGCCCTTTCTCCTTGACTGGGAGGACAGGAGTACAGACAAAGCCAGGTGGGGAAGAAAGTGACAGAAAGAAATGTGACTGAGGCTTAAAAGAGAAAGCCCTAAAAGTCCAATTCCCAGTGCCACACCTCCAAGTGTTTGGTCTGTTCCAGAGAAGTCCTGTTCTTCTTCCCCAAAGAGGTCCACAGTGTTTTTTATATGCTCACTGTGCCGATGTTGTTCTCTTGTGAATGTTGTCTTTTTATGTTATTTTCATCTTACCTACACTTTTCATCTTAATTTAAATTTCACCTCCTTCATCAGGGACTTTCATAACTGCCTCAGCCTGCAGAGGACAAGCCTCAAGGGTGGAAGGTCCCTGGTTACCTTGTTTTGGTCTAAGTTTTAACGCACAGCCCCAGCTCCCCATCCACCCACCCACTATGGGCCCACTGGGTCAAGGGTGCTATGGATTTCTCTATGGCAGTTTCAGCTCTGAAAGTGCTGATGCAGATGGCGATGATGACTGATCCAAAGGACCCTGTTGAAGTAACACCCAAGTGGCATATTGAACAGAAGGACCGAATCCACCCACATTCAATATTAATTCATCTTTGATTTTGTAATATCAAGCTTGATGCTTTACTAGGATGTTTCTGCAAAATACCCAGAGAAGTACTCTTCTCCCCAAAGAGAGAAAACTCCTCCTCCTCCTGTACACTCTTGCTTGGTGCACACACACGCTCACTTATGGTCACCTGCACACATGTTCATTTATTCTCACCTGCATAATCAGGCTCACTGCACACATACACACCCAAGTACACACATGCTCACTGTGCACATGTGTGCTCACTTGCAAACACATACCTTCCTGATGTGCCAGCCTCTGATTCCTACCTTGCTACAGGAATGAGACACTACTTCTCTCTCCTTAACACTCACACCAGCCCTGACACATTTCTGGCCAGAGAAACCACTCCATCAGGTCATGGGCACTTAGTGCTACCATGTAGCTAGAATTATCAATACCCACTTCTTCCTTATAAAAATGATGGTTTCGTACCTAGAAGATGAATATTTAGAGATTTGAAGACAGAGAATTCAGAAGTACATTGAGGTCTGTTGATGGTCTCAGCAAAGAAATTAAACTGCTTAAACCTATTTAAAAAAAAAACAAAGAAGATTACTAGGCAACAGAATTTTCTTGTAGGTATTTGTATACTAGGTAACCCAAGGGGCGACATTGGAACAATAGTTCAAAAGCACTCCATGCAGCCTTGCACTCATTTTGAATACAAAGAGTGCATTCTGAGTCCAATTTCGTCACCTCTGTGGTCATCTAGTTCAAATTTATGTGGTCTTGCCTTCTAGAAACCACCTCTGCCACTTGCTGAATTGGAAAGAAATATTTCAAAATAATAACTACACCTTGTAATTAATTATACAGACTTGGCTTCAGATGAGCTCATTGCATGATACAGGCATGGCCTTGCCTATCCTTGTCATTTTCATTAAAGTATAGTTTATTAATGTCCTTTAATTGATGGTGAACATCAAAACCATTGAGGGGTGTTCACTACCTTGCCTGGGGTTATAGACTCAGTACAGACATGTAGGGTGGAGCCTGAGCACATGTGACATGGGGACTTGAGTCCTCCACCAGCATGGCAGCATTGAGAGTACATGAGCCAGCCTTTGGCCTTCTCACCTTTTTGGGTGTCGCTGGTTACCAAGAAAAGTATAGAAAACACAGTTGGCTGCCAAGGCCCTAACTGAGGCGTGGCCAGGGTTCATGTGATAGATCTTCCAGGTACACCTCAAGCATTTGCCTGCCATGTGTCAACAGGGGCTATTTGCATGACAGGCCCCTACTGGCTCTCTTTCCTCTTGGAAGGTCATCCAAGGATGCCAACAGGCCCTGGGCAGGCAGGCAGGCATCTTGGCAGGCCCCTGGGGGAGAGGCCTTATGCCCTCCTAGGGCTTCCCGGGCTTGGGTTGAGGGCAAGAACAGGGTTTGAGAAACCACCTGGGATTTCTGTGGGAGCCAGTAGCCCAGGAGAGGGCCCATTGGATTCCTACTAATCAGCCTTGTTCTCCATAGCTTTCAAGTATGTTGGCTTAGGTGTCCATCTTTTAGTTGCTGATTTAGTCAGTAGGGAAATACTTAGGGGAGGAACTAGATTTGGGATAGCAATAGAAGCAGGGGAGATAATTATGGGACAATAGAACAAGGTGGGAGGAAAAGAGGTGGGTAGAGGCTGCTTACCAACAAGAATGGACCTATTTCACTACTTCATAACTGGTACAATCCTACCAAAGTAAGCCCTATTTCAAGGTTAAAGAAAAATGATAGGATAATTTGTGGTGCTTGTGTGCCTTGCTAAATTCCTGTGTCCATCAACTCATGAAATACTGAAGTGCTACCAGGGAGGTTGGGGTGGATAGGGTTGGGGAAAGTGGTGGTGGGAAAATATTGATGTGGGGATGATTGGATGGTGTGCAGGGCAGAGGGGTTAAAGGGGAGAAAAAATGACACAACTGTAATAGCATAATCAATAAAATTTACAAAAATAAAAAAATTTAAAAAAACAAAAGAAAACAAAAAAGAAACAGACAGGGGAAAGTTAAGAATAGTATAGAAAGTTGAGAAACCAAAGAACTGATATGTACAACCCATAAACATGAACTAAGAGGGTTCATGGGATGTTGGGTTGGAGTGCAGGGCAGAGAGGATAAAAGGGAGAAAAAAAATGGGACAACTGTAATAACATAATCAATAAAATATACCAAAAATATAATCGCCCTTGCTTTTCGGGGCCTTTTGTGATTCCACATAAACTTTTGAAATATTTGTTCTAGTTCTGTGAACTACATCATTGGAATCTTGTTACAAATTGCACTGAAACTATAGATTGCTTTGGGTAGTATGGATATTTTAATGATGTTAATCCTTCCTATCCATTAACATAGTATATGCTTCCACTTATTTGTACTTTCTATTTCCTTTTCGGCATGTTATAATTTTCCAAGTACAGACCTTTTTCATCCTTGGTTAGATTTATTCTTAGGTAATTTATTCTTTTTGAAGCAATGGTGAGTGATATTGTTTTTTAATTTCCCTTTCTGATAGTTCATTACTGGCATATAAAATGAAACTAATTTCTGGGTATTCATTTTGTATCTCACTACTTTGCTAAATTCATTTATCAGCTCTAGTAGATTCTTGGTGGAATCTTTGGGGTTTTCTGTGTAGAATATCGTGTCACTGACAAATAATGGCAGTTTTACTTCTTCCTTTTCAATTGGATTCCTTTTATTTCTCTGTCTTGCCTGTATGATGTGGCTAGGGCTTCTAGTGCTATGTTGAATAAGAGAGGTGAAAGCAGACGTCCCTGTTTTGTTCCCAATCTTAGAGGGAACACTTTTAGATTTTCCCTGTTGAGCATGATGTTGGCAGTGTGATTGTCATATATGGATTTCATTATGTTTAGGTATGATCCCTCTAATCCCTCTTTTCAGAGAGGTTTTATCATAAATGAGTGCTGGATTTTATCAAATCTTTTTGTGCACCTATTGATATGGTCATGTGGTTTTCATCCTTTATTTTGTTTATGTGTTGAATCTCATTTATTGATTTTGAATGTTGTACCAAACTTGCGTTTCCAGAATAAGACCCACTTGATCATGGTGTATGACATTTTTGATGCATTGTTGTATTTGGTTTGTTAATATTTTATTGAGGATTTAGCATATATGTTCATCAGGGATATTGGCCTATGATATTCTTTCTTTGTAGTGTCTCTATCTGGTTTTGGAAGTAAGATAATCCTGGCCTCAAAAAATGATTAGGGGCCTACCCTCATTAAATTTTATGAAGTAGTTTGAGAAGGAGAGTGTTACTTCTTGCAATGTTTAGTAAAATTCACATGTGAAGTCATCTGATCCAGGGCTTTTGTTTGTTGGGAGTTTTTTTATTACTGCTTCAATTTCACTAGCTATATTCTGTCTATTCATATTCTCTGATTTTTCCTGGTTTATTTTTGTAAGATTGTATATTTCTAGGAATTTGTCCATTTTATTCAGGTTGTCATGTGTTGGCATGTAGTTGTTCATTATATTTTCTTACAATCCTTTTTATTTCTTTGGTCTGTTGTTATTTCTCCTCTTTCATTTCTGATTTTATTTTGGTTCTTTCTCTTTCTTTCTTGATGAGTCTGGTTAAAGGTTTGTCCATCTTATTTATCTTTTTGAAGAACCATCTCTTGGATTCATTGATCTTCTGTATCATTTTTTGGACTCTATTTCATTTATTTTTGCTCTGTTCTTTATTATTTCCTTCCTTCTATTAGCTTTGGGCTTTGTTTTTTTTCCTTTTCAAATTCCTTTAAATGGGTAGTTAGATTGTTTATTTGAGCCTTGGTTTGTGTTTTTTGTTTTTTGTTTTTTTGTTTTTGTTTTTGTTTTTTTAGATACACCTCTAATGCTATGAATTTCCCTCTCAGAATTGCTTTCCCACTGTCTCACAGATTTTGGATTATTGTGTCTTCATTTTCATTTGTTTCAAGATATCTTTAAGTTCTTCATTTATCTCATTGTTGACTCATTCATTGTTTAATAACATGTCATTTAGCTTCCGTGTCTTTGCGTATTTTTCAGTTGTCTTCTTGTGATTGATTTCTAGTTTCATAGCATTGTGGTCAGATAAAATGCTTGATATGATTTCAATCTTTCTAAATTTATTGATACTTGTGTCCTAACATGTGGACTACCCTAGAAAATGTTCCATGTGCACTTGAAAAGTACATATACTCTGCTGCTTTGGGTTAAAATGCTCTGAAGAGTTCAATTACATCCATTTGATCCTGTGCATTGCTTAAAGCTGTTATCACCTTGTTGATTTTCTGCCTGGAACGTAAAACCATTGAAATCAATGGGGTGTTAAAATCTCTGATTATGACTGTATTTCTTCTTTTTTTAAACTGTTGTTCAAGTACAGTTGTCTTGATTTTCTACCCACTGCTCTCCCCGCCCCATCGACCCCCACCTCCCACCCTCCATCCTAACATCCTTTGGTTTGTACATGTGTCCTTTATACATGTTCCTTAATGACTCTTCCCCTTTTTTTCCCTGGTTACCCGCCTCCCACCTCCCCTCTGGTTACTGGCAGTTTGTTCTTTATTTCAATGTCTGGCTATATTTTCCTTGCTTGTTTGTTTTGCTTATTTGTTTCCACTTATAGGTGAGATTATATGGTATTTGATTTCACCACCTGGCTTATTTCACTTAGCATAATGCTCTCCAGTTCCATCCATGCTGTGTTGAAGGGTAGCAGCTCCTTCTTTCTTTCTGCTACACAGTATTCTGTTGTATAAATGTGTTACAGGGTTTTTTAATTTATTTATTTATTTTTAATTTTAGAGACAGAGGAAGAGGGGGAGAAAGAGAGGGACAGGTACATCAATGTGTGGTTGTCTCTCATGTCCACTCTACTGGGGACCTGGACCATGATCCATGCATATGTTCTTACTGGAGATTGACTTGAGACCCTTTGATTCACAGGCACAGGCCAGCACTCAATCCCCTGAGCCCCATGAACCAGGGATGTACCAGATTTTTTATTCACTTATTTACTTATGAGGATGTATCTTGCTTCCAGCACTTTGCTATTATAAATTGTGCTGCTGTGAACATTTGGGTACATAGGTTCTTTTGAATAGATGTTTCAGGATTCTTAGGGTATAATCCTAGCAGTTGATTGCCTGGTCAAAAGGCAGTTCCACTTCTAGTTTTCTGAGGAAATTCCATAGTGTTTTCAACAGTGGCTGCACCAGTCTGCATTCCCACCAACAGTGTACTAGAATTCCCTTTTACAGATAATCTTGACATCACTTGATTTTTGTTGATTTGTTTATGATGGCCATTCTGACCGGTGTGAAGTGGTACCTCACTGTGGTTTTAATATGCGTCTCTGTGATGCCTAGTCATGCTGTTTCCTTTCACATGTCTCTGGGCCTTCATTATGTCCTCATTGTAGAAGTGTCTGTTCAGATCCTTTGCCCATTTTTTAATTGGGTTGTTATTCTTCCTGGAGTGGAGTCATGAGGGTTCCTTATATATTTTGGAGATCAAACTCTTGTCCAAGGTATTATTGGCAAGGATATTTTCCCATATGATTGGTTCCCTTTTAATTTTTCTGATGTTTCCTTTAGCCCTGCAGAAGTATTTTATTTTGATGAAGTCTCATTCGTTTATTCTTTCCATTATGCCCCTTGCACTAGAGGACATATCAGCAAAATATTTCTGCATGGAATATCTGAGATTTTCCTGCTTATGTTCTCCTGTAGGACTTATGGTGTTGTGACTTATATTTAAGTCTTTTATCCATCTTGAATTTATTTTTGTGTATTATGTAAGTTGGTGTCTGAGTTTCATTTTTTTGCATGTAGCTGTCCAGATCTCCCAACATCAACTGTTGAAGAGGCCATTTTTACTCCATTTTGTGCTTCTGACCTCTTTGTTCAATATTATTTGACCATAGAGACTTAGGTTTATTTCTGGGTTTTCTATTCTGTTCTATGGATCTAAGTGTCTGTTCTTATGCCAGTACCAGATTTGTTTGACTGCAGTAGCTTTGCAATATTGTTTGATAACAGATACTGTGATCCCTCCTACTTTGTTCTTCATTCTCAAAATTGCTGAGGCTATTTGGGGTCATTATGGTTCTAAAAATTTTCAAAATGTTTGCTCTGTATTTGTGAAATATGTCATTGTTATTTTAATGGGGATTGTGTTGAATCTATATATTACTTTGGACAATATTGACATTTCGATGGTGTTAATTCTTCCAATGTATGAACACAGTATATGCTTCAATTTATTTGTGTCTTCTTTAATTTATTTCTTCAGTGTTGTGTAGTTTTCTTAGTACTAGCATTTTACCTCGCTGCTTAGGTTTATTCCCAGGTACTTTATTTTTCTTGCTGCTATTGCAAATTGGATTATTTTTCATGATTTTTGTTTCTGATGTTTTGGTGTACAATACTGCCTTCAATTTCTGAATATTTACTTTGTATCTTGCTGTTTTGCCATAATCACTTATTAGGTTGAGTATTTTTTTTGATGGCTCTATAGGGTTTTCTACGTACACTGGCAAACAGTGATAATTTTACCTTCTCCTTTTCAATTTGGATGCCATTTATCTCTTTTTCTTGTCTCATAACTGTGGCTAGTACTTCTAATACTATGTTGAATAGAAGTTTTGAAAGTGGACATCCTTGCCTTGTTCTTGATCTTAGCGGGAAAGCTTTTAGATTTTTCCCATTGAGTATGATGTTGGCTGTACCTTTCTCATATGTGACCTTTATTATGTTGAGGTATGCTCCCTCTACTCTTCCTTTGCTGAGTGTTTTTTTTATTATAAATGGGTGCTGTACCTTATTAATGATTTTTCTACATCTATTGATATGATGTGTGATTTTTGTCTTTCCTTTGTTTATGTGATGTATTATGTTTATAGATTTGTGAATATTATTCCATCCTTGCATCCCTGTGATGAATCCCACTTGATCATGATGTATGATCTTTTTAATGTATTGCTGGATATGGTTTGCCTATATTTTGTTAAGGATATTAACATCTATGTTGATAGGTGATATTGGCCTGTGGTTTTCTTTCTTTCTTGTGTCTTTATCTGGTTTTGGGGTCAGTTTGATGCTGGTCTCATAAAAAGAATTGGGGAGTCTTCCTTCTTCTTAGATTTTTTGTAGTAGTCCTAGAAGGACAAGGCTTAACTCATCCTTAAATATTTTGTAAAATTCTCCTGTGAAACCACCTGGTCCAGGTCTTTTGTATGCCTAGAGTGTTTTGATTACTATTTAGATTTCACCAGCTGTTACTGCTCTGTTCTAGTTTTCTGCTTCTTTTTCGTTTAGTTTTGGTGGATTATATTTTTTTCTAGAAATTTGTCGATTTCACACAGGTTTTCAAGTTTCTTGGCATATTGTTGTTCATAGTAATTTCTTACCATTCTTTGTATTTCTTTGGTATCAGTTGTAATACCTCCTCTTTCATTTCTGATTTAATTATTTGCCCACCCCCCCCGCTTTTTTCTTGAGGGGTCTGCTTAAGGGCTTGTCGATTTTGTTTATCTTTTCAAAGAACCAACTCCTGGATTTATTGATCCTTTGAATTGTTCTTTAGTCTCTATGTCATTCAATTTTCCTCTGATCTTGATTATTTCCTTCCTTCTACTTGCTCTGGGCTTTGTTACATTGTCCTCTAGTTCTTACAGCTATGCGGTCAGGTCGTTTATTTGAAATATTTCTATCTTTTTTAGGTAGACCTGTATTGCTATGAACTTTCCTCTCAGGGCTGCCTTCACTGTGTCCCATAGGTTTTGGAGTGATGCATGTTCATTTTCATTTGTTTCCAGAAACACTGTGATGTCTTCTTTGATCTCATTATTGACCCATTCATTGTTTAATGGCATGTTATTCAGTGTCCATGAGTTTGAATGTTTTGAGTTTTTTCCTTGACGTTGGTTTCTAGTTTTAAATCCTTGTGATCTAAGAAAATGCTTGATATGATTTCAATTTTCTTAAATTTGTTGAGGCTTATTTTGCATCCTATCATGTGGTCTATCTTTGAAAATGTTCCATGTGCATTTGTAAAGAATGTGTATTTTGCTTTTTTGGGATGAAAGGTTCTATATATATCAGTTAGGTCCTTTGATCTAATGCAACATTCAGTTCTACAATATCCTCGTTGATATTTTGTTTGGATGATGTATTCATTATTGACAGTGGGGTATTAAAATACCCTACTATAATTGTGTTGTTTTCTGTATCTTTCTTGAATCCCTCCAGGATTTTCCATATATATTTGGGTGCTCCTTTTTTGGGTGCACATAGGATTACAACGTTTATGTCTTCTTGATAGTTTCTTCCTTTAAGTATTAAGAAGTGTCCTTCCTTGTCTATTTTTCTGGCCTTTGTTTTGAAATCTGTTTTGTTTGATATCAGTATTGCTACCCTGGCTTCTTTTTCCTGTCCATTTGCTTGGAATATTTTTTTTCCAACACTTCTCTTTCAGTCTGAGTAGGTCTTTCGTTTTGAGGTTGCTCTCTTGTTGGCAGCATTGTGTGGGTTATGTTTTCTTATCCATTCAGCTACTCTATGTCATTTAATTGGAGTATTTAATCCATTTACATTTAAGGTTATTATTGATATGTGCTTATTCATTTTTTCCCTTTGTACCTGTGTTCCTTTCCCTCTCACTGTTTTTCTTCATCTTCTTAAAGCTCCCTCTTTATCAAACCTTACAGTGCTGGCTTGGTAGAGGTATATTCTTTTAGCCTTCTTTTGCCTGAGAAACTCCTTATTTTGTCTTCCATTTTAATTGAGAGACTTTCTGGATAGAGTAGTGTGGTTGTAGTCCTTTGCTTTCCATTACTCAGAATATTTCTTGCCATTTCCTTCTGACTGGTAGTGTTTCTGTGGAGAAGTTAGCTGTTAGCCTTATTGGGACTCCCTTGTGTATTGTTTCCTGTTTCTCTCTTACTACCTTTAAGATTCTCTCTTTGTCTTCAAAGTTTGCCATTTTAATTATGAATTGTCTTGGAGTGGATCTCTTTGGTTTCCTGTTGACTGGGACCCTATGTGACTCCTGGACTTGTGTGACTTTTCCTCTCTTCAAATTAGGGACATTTTCCTTCATTACTTTTTCTAACATGCTTTCTATCCCTTGCTCCTCTTCTTCTCCTTCTGGTGTTCCTATTATATGGATATTATTACATATCATGTTGTTCTGTATTTCCCTTAACCCCTCTTCGTTCTTTTTCAGTCTTTTTTCATTTTCCTGCTCTTCCTGGGAGTTTTTTTGTACCATGTCATCCAGCTTGCAGATTTGATTCTCTGCTTAATTTACCCTGCTTTCAGATCCTTCCACTGTGTTCTTCAATTCAGAACACATTAGAAGGAATTCCTCCCTCTTATGAAATTGCATTCTTCATTTCCTCTTGATTCTTGTTCAAAGTATGTATGACCTATGTCATGCTTATATTGTTTGCAGCATGTTCCTCCTAGTTTCCCTGTAGTTTTTGCTAGTTCTCACTGAGTTCACTGAGTTTATTGAGTTTCCTTATAACCACATTGAGTTTTGAACTCAATATCTGATAGTTTACTTGCCTCTATTCATTTAGTAGTCTCTTTTAGGGTTCCTCCTTTCCTTTCAATTGGGGGTTGTTTCTTTGTCTTCCCCATTATTTGGCTGCCAGAGGGAAACCACAAAGCCCAGGAAACAAACCCATGAATGCAAAAATAACTACCCCCTGCAACCCCACTATCAACAGCACATGAACCAGTATTAATAAGGCTGTAAAGAGGTTAAGACTATTATAAAGAAGGAGAGAAATAATCTATAGTATAAAATCTAGTGACTTAATGTGCACCAACATGATGGACAGGAAATGAATGTTTAAAAGCTATGTGGTAAAGAAAATATCGCAAATCATGGAGACCATAGTGGATTTCCTCTTGGTAGCCTCTAGTATTTGCCGCTGTTTTTTTTCTTTTTGGGCCCACCTCTGGTGATGTCAGATGATTACCCTATCTGACCTTAGGAGGTTGTTCGAGACTTCCAGGGGTCTACTCTCTGTGACTGTCTCCTTCCATTGTTAATCTAGTCACTCTGTGCTTAGCAGTCAGGCTTAAGCACCATAGGGCAGGACAGAATCCCTCCTGGGGTTGGGGTTAATGTTTCCCCTCAGGCTACTGCTTCTCAGAGGGGAGTGGTCTGTGTGAGCCTGATGGCTACTGCCTTTTAGGCAATGATTCAGCACCAGGATCCCAGAGACTACTCTCTCAGTTCACTCCCCAAAGTCTCCATCCTCAGTCTCTCCTCAAGTGTCTCTAGTTCATTCTGCCCCCACCCGCTTTGCAGTGATCTACTGTCTGTGGTTGCCACTCTGCTCTTAGCAGTCAGGCTTAAGCACCACAGGGCCAGGACAGAGTCATTCTGAGGGTCGGGCTATATTTCCTCTCAGGCTGCCATCAGTCAGGGTGTGGTCTGCCTGAGCAAGATGGCTGCTGCCACATGGGGGATGATTCAACACTGGGATCCTGGAGGCTACTTTCTCAGTTTTCTCCACAAAGACTCTTTCCTCAGCCTGTCCTCAGGTGTCTCTAGCCCACTCTGCCCTTGCCTTTGCCAGGGCCCAGGGTAAGTGGCTGCAGATGAAAATTTATGCATTGACCCTTTAAACAGCTCTTTCAGTCTCCAACCACTGTCCCTGGCAGAGAGCAACCCTGCCACTTTTTGTAGCAGGCTCTTATCTGTGCACTTTTTGGGCTCCAGTGTTGTAGACTGAGGATCCCTGCTTATGGCTTAGGCCCCATTCTTCTCAGGGGGATCCAACTGGCCACTTAAATATCCCTCTGATGCTACTGCCTGTGAGTGCCCAGCAAGCCTTCTTGAGTCTCCATCGCACTCATTACCAGCCAGGTTGTGCTGAAACTGATTCTTCTGTCTGTCCGAGATTATAAGGCTTCTCTCTTGCTATTGTTCAGTTGTTTGTTCTGGGTGATTTCTCCACAATTTAGTTGTATTTCCAGATTGGTCCTGTGCAGAGGTCAGTGTGACTTCCATTCACTCCATCATCTTGTCCCCAGCAAGGGTGATCTTGAGAAAGAACAAAGTTGGAGAAATCATGCTACCTGATATCAAATTATACTACAAAGCCATACTAATAAAAACAGCATGGTAATGGCATAAAAACAGACACATGGATTAATGGAACAAAACAGAAATCCCAGAAATAAACCCAGATTTTATAATTAATAAGTATTCAACAGAGGAAGGAAGCACCTTCAATGGGCTAAAGATAGTTTATTCAATAAGTGGTGTTGGGAAAACTGGACAGATATGTACAGAAAAATGAAAGTAGATCACCTTCTTATACCACACTTAAGAATAAATTCAAAATGGATCAAAGACTTACCTGTTAGACTGAAACATAAATATCCTAGAAGAAAACATTGGCAGCAAAGTTTTGGACATTTCTCATAGCAATATTTTATCAGATATATCACCCCAGGGGAAACAAAAGAATAAAATAAACAAATGGGATTATATCAAGCTAAAAAGTTTTTGCACAGCAAAGGAAATCATCAACAAAATTAAAAACCCACAGAATGGTAGAACATATTCACCAATACAAATGGTAAGGTTTTAATATCCAAAATTTTTAAAGAACTTACAAAATGCAACACCAAAAAAAACCCCACCCAATTAAAAAAATGGGCAAAGGACCTGAACAGACACTTCTCCAATGAGGACATACAGATGGCCAATAGACATCTGAAAAGATGCTCAATGTCACTAATCATGAGAGAATTACAAATTAAAATGTGCAGTAAGATGTCATCTTACTCCTGTCATAATGGCTACCATCAATAAATCAACAAACAACAAGTGCTGGAGAGGATGTGGAGAAATGGGAACTCCTTTGCACTGTTGGTAGGAATGCAGACTGGTGAAGCCACTGTGGAAAGCAGTATGGAGATACATCAAAAAATTAAGAATGGATCTTCATTTTGACTGCATGATCTCACACCTGGTAATATATCTGAAGAAACCCAAGACACTAATTCTAAAGAACATAAGCACATAAGACAAATATTCAGTGCAGCATTATTTACAACTGCCAAGATATGGAAGTAGCCCAAATGTCTATCAGTAGATGAGAGAATAAAACAACTATAGGACATGTACACAGTGGAATTCTACTTGACCATAAAAAGAAGAATATTTTCCCGTTTTGGACAATATGGATGTATCTGGAGAACATCATGCTAAGTGAAATACGCCAGTCAGAGAAAGACAAATACCATATGATTTCACTCATGTGTGAAATCTAATGAACAAACTGAACAACAAGGAAAATGGGAATAAACTCATAGATGGGGAACAGGTTGATAGCTAGTGAAGGGGTAGGTGAGGGGAGAGACAGATTGAGCAAAAAAACAAAAGGACTCATGGGCATGGGCAACACTGTGATGATTGCTGTGGGTAGGAGGTTATAAGAGGACTAAATGGTAATGGAAAAAGATACAATAAAGTTTAAATAAAAATTAAAAATAAAATAATCACTGGGTCTAGAGGGGAGTATGACTGAGGTTGGAGGAAGGATGATCAACCCAGTAGGAAGCTACTGAAGTAGGTTAGAGGAGGGACAGAGAGAAACTGAGGGCTTGAGTTAAGGCAGGTGGTAAAGTGATCCCAGGAAAACTGGAGCAAGCTTCTTTTCCCCTTTCACAGAAAGGCTCAGACCTCATTTTCTCTCTGCAGTGTGCCCACCCTACTGCCTTCCTGGCTGGCAACTGCATGGACCCATGAGCTCACTCTGGCAAGGTAAAAATTTCCAAATGGGTCAAACTAGGATCAAGATTCCCAACATGGGTATTGAACAGGGTGCAAGGGTGGTGGTTAAAAATTAGACATTATCTTATGTTGTGGGCACTCTGAGAAGCCAGCAAACAATGTGCAAAGACTTACAGAAGAGTAGGGAGATACCTGGGAAAAGCTTGGTGATGACAGTGACCCTAAGCTGACCCAGGAAAAGTAGGACTGTATGGGGAAGGGACATTGGAGAGAGCTCTAGGCAATGATAGAGAAACTTCACACTGGCAGAAGGGAGAAAACGGCTATTTTCAGGACTGTAAAGCTGGTACCCAGAGGGCAGGTGTGCACTAATGTTCAAAGGAAGCCATGGCTGGCCTTGAACAGGCAGATAACCTGGTGAAAGTTATATCAGAGACCATAACCTGGTGGCCAATGGAAAGAAAAAGTGTTCTAGAAAGTCAGCAGGGAGACAAGACTGCAAGAACTGGACACGCTGATGCCCCCATACATTGTGAGAAACTTAAGGATATGGGAGGAATTTCTAAGGAGAAATCTATATTTTTTGAAACCTCTCTTGGAGGCCAAAAAGAGCACAAAGAGATGGAAGGATGTTGGTGCGAGAGCCTGCTCAGCTGTGCTTGGGGCTAATGAATGAGGACTGTGGACTGTTCTAAGGAACTGGTTGAAGAACAAAGGTGTGCAATGCACTGCCTGGAGGCACCAGCCACCAAACGTTCTTCCTGCCTTTATGACAGTCAGGTACCTTTTCTATACCTCTAACCCACTGGACCTGTCAAAATTCCATGTTATTATTCATAAGGGGCAATCAGTAAATGGGTGTGGATGGATCATCACAGGAATACACCATTGGCACTAAAACACAAGCCACGTGGTATGAAGCAGAATTGTATTCATGCACGAAGGGGAAGAACTGTTACATAGCCAAGAGGCCCTGCACAGTCCGAAAGTCAAATTCTGAATCTCTTCTCACAGTATTTACTTTTTCTGTTGAAACCTGCCTTTGAGTTTGGAGATCTGTAAGAGGGCTGGAAAACTGCCCAAAGCATTAAGTAGCCACAGCTTACATTTCTTACTAAATAACTGGACAGATTTCAGATGCTGAATAGAAACATCTTCCAGAAAACCATTAAGGAAAACATCTTCAATTCCCCACAACAAAAGTGAAGAGATATCCTGACTGCTGGCCAGTGCAGGTATCCTCTAATTACAAGTGGTTGAAGGTCACAAATGCCACAAACTCAGAGAGAAGGCCCCACCTAGTCAGAGGGGACAGCCACCATGCAGCCAGCCACCATACAGCCATTGCCACAGCTCACTGTGCAGAAGCAGAATTTGTATTTTATCAAAGGTCTTATACTATTGATAATTGATTTAAAAAATATTTTTAATCCTCATCTGAGAGAGAGAGAGAGAGAGAGAGAGAGATCAGTGGCCACCCACAAGCACCCTGACCAGGGATCAAACCCAAAACCTATGTATATGCCTGACCAGGAAATGAACTCACATTTTGGTGGTTATGGGACAATGCTCCAACCAACTGAACCACCCAGCTAGGGCTGATTCAAAATTTTAAAAAATACTATATTGGCCAATAGTAGGTGGGTCAAACCAAAATATTTAATGGCTGAACCCAGGATCTGGCTTTCAAAATTTATGTTAAAAACTTAGAAGCACAAAAAAGGGAGGGAGAGAGGGAGAGAGAAAGGTTCATGACTAGTTTAAAAACAACAGATATTCACTACAGAAACTGTAGTGAAAATATAACTGACTCCCAAGCTACAATAATCACTCTAGAGATACAGTTTAAAAACAAACAAACCCCAAACCCCTGGCAGTTATGTATATTTTATTTTAAGGCAATTATTCTAATTACTCATTTTAAAGTGCCTTGTTTTGTTGAAATTACCAGAGAAAGAATTTTTACTCGGTTTGGGGCTCTCTGGTGGCTGATACCAAAGGTTATTATGTGTACTGGCTTTTTTCTTACATGAGGTAAGTCAGACTCTCACTGAATTCAGAAGGAAAAGCTGAGTTTTAGGGAAATATCAAGGCGATCCTTCAACCCCACTCTTTACTGCTTAAACCCCTAAAGTCCATGGGCACTGTGGAGAGGAAGGGCTGTGGTTCTAACCCCAGCCTTTGGCACCAACTTCTGGAAAGGTACACACCAGAAACTCAAACAATGTCTTCTTACCTTGTACATCTGTACATTGTAAAGTTTAAAGAGCTGGCAGACCTCGGGCAATGACATAAACATGACTGTATCTTACTGCAGAGATTTCCAGAAAGAAGTAAGGGAGCCCTCCACCTGAGGTAAGGAATGGAAGGCATCTTCAAAACTTTGCTTCAGGTCTAGCGAGACTGATCCTCCATATGTACTTAATCAGCCCCAAGTGGTAATGGGATGAATTTTATTCCAATTAATGTAAAAGTTAACCTATTAGCTTTTCCATTTGGGTGGAATAATGAGGAACATATTTTCATGAAGAAGTTTTCTAGAAAGGAAAAGCGTTTTAACCACAAGGGGGACTCTGCTGATTATAATGGGATGCGGAAATGGCCAGGGGGTTACAGAGCAGAGCATAGAATGAATGTTCACTGACTGATGGACCCTCAATTACTTTTCAGGTCTGAAGGAGGGTAACAGTACTTAATTAAAGAGGCTTCCTCCTTGACCTTGAGTTAGGATTTATGTAAGGATTGTGTCCTTCTTCAAAGACTGATATGGACAACTTTTATTGAGAAACATGTGAATTGAAAGGGACCACATATATTAACCTGACAAGCTCAAGGGGAGGCCTCTGAGGCAGTCTTACAAACTCAGGGACCTAAAGTAGCCACAAAGGATGGTCTGAAATTAAAATTTAATAACTAAAAGCAGTTCATGGTGGGGAGTCATGTCCTAGGCTGATATTTTTCTCTAACAAAGGTCAACCTTTACCTTAACTGAGTCTGTCTGTTGTCCTTTTGCATTTATGATAACATGTATTTGGAATGTCAAGGTCACTTTTCTCTTTCCAAACCCCTTGGGCACAAGCTGAGACTACAAATCCCTTCATTGTTATTATCATGTTAATTACTGACTGTTAACTATCCTGTACTCACTTGTATAAAAGAAATATGCATTATATCAGTTTACCTTTTACCCAATCCCAGAGTCCCCTGCCCCCAACCACTTTGCTTTTTCCGTGCCTCCCTAATCTATCATCGATGTTACCCAATTACCTGGGTAATCCCTTTATGTCTCCTGTTTTGATTGTAATGTATAAAATAAGGTGCTAAACTACCATTCTCCTGAGCATTTCTCAATTTCTTGAGACTTTGTCTCCTGGCAATTGTTGTCAGTTTGGTTCAAATAAACTCACCAAAAATTCTCTACAGGGGTGAATGTTTGTTGCATTGACAAACAAAATAGCAGCTCCCTTTCCTTTATTTTCTCCCATGTTGACTTTTCAGTCTACGATTGAACCAAGTGGCCAACCTGAGTTGCCAGTTAATAATAACTCTTGACTACTGGGGATTTCTGCAGGCCCCGGTATTCTAAGGCATGGCAACCCTGACAAGGACCCACCAGGGACTTCAGGCAAGGCACAACTCTCCCTGGGAAGGCTGTCAAGGAAGTTGGGGCCAACTCTTGAGTTACTTGATCTAAAACTCTGTTATTAGCTGCATGAATTCTATAGAAACCATCTCCACAGAGACTCATATTCACAAGAAATGCAGTAGTGGGACAAGTGGGGCATATTAACCCTTTCCCTCTCAGTTTGGTAAGTTTGCAGCATGACCTTTTGGGGTTGGTGGGTTTGGATGAGATAGTGGCCATGGGCTCATCTCTGCTTAGTCCCTCACCCCCCGAGTCCAAGTGACCAAATCCAGTTATGTCTACTTCAGAATTATTTCTCTCTGATGTCATCATCACTGTTCCTGATCTGACAACTCTCATCATTTCTTACCCTGCCTAGGACAAAACATCCTGACCACTGTCTTTGCTCCAGTATGGCAATCTATGTCATGGCTCCAACACTGTCTTCTCAATAAACCATGATTCTTCACAGGGCATACAAAGCCTTTTCTAGCACCAGCCTACTTTCCCACCTCCCCTTTGGCTTCCCTCCTTTAAAGATAGTAGCCATAGTGACCTTTTTGTAGCTTGTCTGTAAACATCTTGCTGCCTTTGCATGCACTTATTGTTCTACCTAGAATCCCTTTCCCACTCCATGTTAGTCTGTTGAACCTCTGCTTTTCCATTAAAGTCCAGCTGCATGGCCCCGTCTTGGGCCACCTATGCTTCTGGGCACCCATAACAATATAATCATGCTGCTATTCTACAACTTACCATACTATATCATATTTATTGGCTTATATTGCTCATTTTAGTACCAGACTATCAACTTATCAACTACTTTACTAGTTCCAGAAATGGTACTGGTCACAGGGTAAGACTTAAGTTAATATTAATGAGTGAATGAAGAAAAGGAGAGATATAATAGATATCCAATGTGGGTGGATATTTTAAACATTGCATGAATAAGACAGGGGCCATTTTGAAGGCATCTTGGTCTCTATCTCATTGTTATGCTTTACACTGAATAAGTATTTACTAAATGTACTCATGCTGAATGAATATTATCACCCAAGGTTGAAGTACTTAGAACACTAAAGCATCAGAAAAACTTTTATTTAAATGTGTACTTATTTCCCTAGATTTCCATTTTTCTATAGCAAAAGATAAAACTCAGAATGGTTAAAAGGTTTATTCATGTTTTCCACAATCCAGTCACAGTAATATCCATGTCAAAAGGCCCTACTTCAAAACCTTGCTTCTTCTTCAGTTAACATGCATCAATAAAATGACATTTTAGCATTATTGAAAATCCCAGGGTGAATAATATCACCAATACTTTATTCAAAATCAGCTGGAATTATGATCTAAAAATAGCTGAATTATATTTAAAGCATAAAGTTAGATATATTAGCACCTTGAAAAAATCCCAAATGATTAAACCAAATGAAAACATCACCCTCAAGAATTCATTAATTAATTGTAAAATATCTGAATTCTAAGCCCTCCAGTGCAGTGAGTTACCACTAGACATCTCTTGTGGGGTACTTTCAAGTAAAATGGTTAATAATGAGTCATAAACATTTGTATTTTATAGATAAAATCCTACCCTTTCAAGTTCTTGGTTCCTCACACTTTGTAAAATGCCTTGACAATATTTGCAGTATTCATCAGCAGGAAAAGATATTTAGGCAGGAGATAAAAAATTATCTCAGTTTGCAGTCTACTTCAAGAATGAACTTGCTCCTCAAAGGCCATTCTGAAATCCTTGGAGGCTATTGCAATTCTGATATGACAGTAGCTGAGTATCTTTGGAGTAATGCATACCTTATTGACCTAAAACTAATGTAGCTTCAATTTAAATATCATAACTCTAGGGTCTATACCTCCCTTGACATCCTTCTCCTTAAACTCCAATTTTCCCCCTCCATAATCCCAGTCCCAGTTTCTAGAAAATCCACAGTCTGTTCTCTTCTCAGTCATGGAAGGCACTCACTCTAGAAAATGATAGAGTGGTCCTAGGTGGAACCTTTCTATAGAATAAGAGAGGAAGACCTGAATTTCCTGACCACCACCAAGTCCAGAAGGTAAGGTTGGTCTTCCTTCGTCTGGGAGAAGGTAGATATTACTCATCTGGTGTAGTAATCATAACAGGCAAATAAAAAGACATTTATTGCCTGAGGTATCAAAGGCATAAAAAGCAAGTCTCCCCAGGGTGCAAGGCTACCATTTCATAGGAGTACTTCTTTGCCAGTTCTTGCTTCTAGAATAGACATCTCCTGAATTCAGACAAAGACAATCCTACTGGCTCTGTTATCAGTGAATGATTTTCGCACTAGAAACCATTTACATGATGCATTTTTAAAAAAAATAAAATGTATTTTCTCACATAAAAACCATGTAATAATCATATCACTACTATAGTATATATAGTGCTATGATTATAGAATAATATATATGGGTTATATATAGTATAGTACATATAGGTTAATGTTCTATGTAATCTTTTATCCATACCTGTGCACACTTTATTGATCCCAGCAACTTTCCCCCTTATTTCATTTCAAATGATACTAACCTTTCTTTATAATTCTATTAATTATGGCCATCAAGAAAGAGTTAGAACTTAATATATTAGCCAGATGTGTCACTCTTGTGGTCATGTATTACAAGGGCTGTATAATTGCATGGAATGAAAATATTATCTATAAATAATTTAATGCCACAAGTATATTTTTACATCTCTTGTACACCTAATTGTCCTTCCTTGAGTCACCACATCTTTAAATGGTTAGTCGTATCAGAAATCTTAGACCTGAGCTAACAGGAAAAATGAGAGGTGCAGACTTTCCTTTAGAAGAACAGTTTATGGAAAGGTAAACCATTTCTATCAAGGAGCAAAGAAGGTAACCCTTAATGATCAAAGCCAGTATTTTTTGAGTGTGGTCCTGAAGCCATCTATATTAGAATCCATGGGGTTACTTTGGGTTCATCTCTTAGGATTTTAGTAAATCAGATGAGACCAGAAATCTAATTTTAACTAGCTTCCTAACTGAGCTCTATGCACACTCAGCTTGAGAATATCAGCTCTAGGCGGGCTGTTCTTTGTCCAATTCTGCATGAATATGTATATTGCCATATGGCTAATGTATCATAATTTCATCTGTTCAGAAGAAGTCATCTGAAAATACACTATTGTAGTAATTTAAGAAATTATTACAAGGAGATTATGAGTAAGCTTATATTGTAATAATAAAAATAATAAAAGTAAATTGATGTATTCGTGAGGTCAATTCCATCAAACCTCTTCATGTGAAAAGAACTGATCTTTCAGTAAAGAAAAAAATTAAATCATAAACTGAAATATTTTCTTCAAAATATAATCAAAAATCGAAAAAAGTGTGGGAAAGAACTCCATTTGAGTTTGAATCTCTGCAGGAGAAGGCACTCAGTAAAGAACTAGAGAGATTCCCATGCTAGAAAAGTTATTCATCAAAATAAGAAAGAAAAAAAGGGAGAAATTCTATTTCGCTTTTCCAGGGATATTAAATGTATTTGGGATTTTCAACAGATCCAGAAATGTCATTGGAATTATTGTCATTCATTTATTCCATCAACCTTCAGTGAGCACATGCCATGTGGCATCCCCTGGACATACAGTGGTGGGGGGTCTTCCTGTCATGGTCCACCCCTTTAGGCACCATCTGCTTTCCCCAAGTTACTCCATCAATTTTCCTCGATGCTTTTTGTTTTTCCTGTATCCTTGAAGATAATACTCCAAAAATTACCACCCCCAAAGCAAATGTATCCTATCACCTTCCTTCTGAAGATGTCTCAATGGCTTCCTAAGTCTTCTGGATGAAATCCAAATTCCTCAGCCTGGCATTGACAAGCTATCTGTCATCCAGGCCTCACCCAGATCCTCTTGCTCCCCAACATCCTCACCTCTGGCTCCTCACTACCCGCATACCTCCCAGCACAAATGAAGTGAACGCCCTCAAGATGAATGTCTCCTAAAGAAGGATCCTTGTGACCCTTCCAGAGCTAACTCAAGGGCAGTGTTGCAGGCAGAATAATGCCCCCCCCCAAACTTCTATATCCTAATCCCTGGCAAAAGGGAGTTTGCAGATGTGATTAAGGATAAGAACCGTCAGATGGAGAGATTATGCTGGATCATCCAGGTAACCCCCAATATAATAAAAAGGTCCATAAAAGCAAAGGACCTTTCCCAGGTGCAGAGAAGCATAGAGGTGGAAGCACAGAGAAGGACTCAGTTGGCTGGCTTCTCAGTCGAGAAGGGCAACAAGCCCAGGAACAAGGCAGCCTCTAGAAACTGGAAAAGGCAAGGAATCAATTCTCCCCAAGTCCCCCAGAAGGAACACAGCCCTGCCAAAGTTTTACTCTTAACCTGGTGAGAATTCTGTTGGACTTGTGAAATGGAAAGCTGCAAGATAATAAGTTTGTACTGCTTTAAGCCATCACATTTGTGTTAATTTATTACAGCAGCAAGGACCACCACACTTTGGAGTTCCCACACTACTGGTAGTCTGCACTGTGCATTAAATAGAACAGTTGTTTCATATCTACCTGAGTTTTCCAGCTATAAAATGGCATTCTACTCAAGTAAAAAGACTATGTTTTTTTTTGTTTGTTTGTGTTTTTAGTTTTCTTTCATATCTTATTCACCCTTCAAGAGCGCTGGTCACAAAGCAAGTTTTTAAAATGTTTCCATTTAATGACACTTGTTAACAAGTGTCAATAAGTCAGCATCAAAGTGCTATCATGTTGCCTTGACCAACTAAAATAAAATTCAACTCATGATGTCATAGCTATTAACAGTTTTGGTGTCCTAATTCAAAGAGCTGTAACTGTAACACAGAGACACTTTCACACATATTTATTGTTCAAAACCTATGCATCCTTTCAAATTATAGTGAAAGAAACACATTAACGAGCTGATGGGCAGCCACACAGTATGCTTCTTGAAGACAGGGATCTTATCTCTCCCACCATAAGGTGTGTCACGTGGTGAACATTCAACAATCAATAAAGATCAAATGGGTGAGTGGTTAGGGCTACACATAATAACATTACACACAGGGAAATAGTTGCATCTAATTAAGCAGTTACTGAATATTTCAGGGTCTGTTACAGTAAATCTATTTTATTCAGCCCTCCCTGTTCCAACTTGCTGGTAATGCTGTCATAATTAGTAGATTTTTAAAAGACAATGACTTCTCCACCATGATAGAACAGATAACAGAGTAATAATTTTAGTAAGACATCTATTTCTGAGTACAGAAATAAAGTTTCTTTTGTAGTGACTTTATTTGTATGTGATATAACTTTTATTTCAAAACCACCTTTCAAATTTCTATCCATAACTGGTGATTATTGCAGTTAGAAAAGATCCATTTCTGTAACTAGGATAAATACGTATTTATTTTTAAAGGTTTATTCCTCATAGAAGAAAAATATGATGTCATCATGGGTAGAACTTGCTCCTGTGAGAAAGGAAAGATCATCATGGACATGAAGTCTTATACTTTCTGATCTGGGTTTTTTTAAATGATCAGTTCAGAAACAATGGTATCTTCTGAGTTGAGGGATATAGCAGAGCACCTTCACAGAATAAGAAAACTGAGAATAACATGTAAGTTCCATCTTACCATGCCTCTCAGATGCATATATTACACTGGAGACATGCATACATCATAAAGAATAAAGTCAGTTTTGCCTATGTGGTATGGTATGTTTTCTCTTTAATTGTGGGCATTTGTGAAACTGGGAGCCCAAGGACCCTCACTTTGCACACAGAATGTGCATTCTCCAAATTCCAGACATGGTAGTTTCACCTTCCCAGCATCCTTGATATTTTCAGAGTTGTGGCAGCTCTGTCCACTCCAACATATGTCCTCACACCTGATTGTAACAACTCTATGTAAACACACTCTACTTCTGTAAGCCATGTCTTCAAGCAGAGATGGCCTGGGATGATGTGGGAGTTGGAGAGGAGGTGAAAGGAAATGACTTTCATCTCACACATCCTACATCCCCTTCCAGCCTCTCCAAAGTCCCAGGAATGTTTGTCAGTTCATTCCCCAACCTAAGTCATGGAAAACTGGACAGAATAATTGACATCCATCTGGTCAATGTTTCCATGTAACACTCTATTCAAAAGAGGGCAGATAGATTCAGGGTCTGGAAACAAACCCACTAAAAACACTCCCTTTTTATTACTTAATGAGTTGTTATCACAATAGGAATTAAACTTTGAATTGCTCAATGGCAAGAAAGTTTCAGGACATAGGATATGTTCAAACTGGAAGATTACACACACAAACACAGTTGACCCTCGAACAGCACTGGGGTGGGTGAAGTTGGTAGACTTAGAAGTGCCCACTGCCTGCAAAGTTGAAAATCTGTGTATAATTTAAACTGGTCCTTTGAGTATGTGAATTTCCAACCACCAGTTGACCCTTGAATAACTAGGTTTGACTTGCACAGGTTAATTAAACTGAGCAGGTAAAATGAAAAGCAATCTACATGTAAGTGGATCCACACAGTTGAAACCTATGTTGCTCAAGAGTCACCTGTATATCTCCACATAGGATGATGCAAGGAAAGCCAAATTTGAAGAATTTAAAATGTGTTAGTACTCTATTTGTTATGTCTCAATAATATCTTCCTCAATAAATGTGGACAATGTTAGGGTTTCTCCAGGTAAAATTTATAAACATCCCTATGCCACACAGATTCTGGGATGTTATATCAACAAAAACAACAACAATAAAACAATGAATAAAACCTACTATGAAAGAAGACAGAAGAAAATGTTAGAAATGAAAGTTCACTGAATAAAGGGCTATAATAGAAAAGGAATTTAAGTAGAAAAATATTGTCATCAACTTTTAAGACATGTCCTAAAAATCACTTGAGACTTTCTTCAACTAAATTAGGGGGAAGGCAATTTCTCTATCACTCTACATTGTGTTAACATGTTACTCTGAATATGTTTTCTTTGGAAAATGAAAGCAAGATGAATATAAATATGAATATATTCAACTCCACCCACTATCCATCCCTCCATCCATTCATTCATCCATCTCTTACTCATTTATCAAACAGTCATTGTGTACCAACTCTATGTTGGGCATTGTGTGAGGCCTTAGTGGCAGTAACTGTGGCAGACCATGGCAGACAGGTCTATTCTCACAGAACTTATGGTGTAAGAGGAGAAAAGATATTACACAAATAATTTCAAAGACATTAAGTGAAGATTTTAACAACTGAAATATAGGGTGTTGGGGAACATATATTGGGGGGCATCGTATTCTCTTGTTAGTTCAACAGTTTACATCCCTGTGAACTGGCAGCTGAATAAGCTCAAGGGAGTTCACTTGTGATTACTTCATCTGCTTTATTGACACTTATCACAACACAATATTTGGACCGTACTTATGAAAACCTTTCCATGGTGACAATAATCTTCATGGGACATGCCTATGGAAACTCAGAAACAGGAATCTGGAAGCTGGTTTTTACTTAAAGAATGACATGGGAAATCCTTACCTATTGCTCACCCATGTGCCCCACTCTCACCCTGGTAGCTTTGGCTGCCAATAGACTGAGTGGTGCTTTTAATAATTTTGTATTTTAAAATGAAACTCCCAAGTTTTTCTCATGTGTTCAATGTAGAATGAGCTTAATTCAACAGCTATTGAAAGGTGGATGGTTTCACCATCCTCACTGTTATAAGGTAGACTGAGAGGGAAATTCCTGCCATAGAGAGGCCTACATGTAGCAAAGGAGCACAATCTCAATATAGTTACTGGGGACATATGTTATTTTTGTGGTTTCAATAATTGCTGTTTCAATGCTACACAGGGATTTTATGCATTGAAACAACAATGGGAAAAAGAAAATTTATCAACCTCATGGACAGATGAAGTCATCTGTACAAAAGTCCCCATCACCACCTTGTCAGGCAATGACAACTGGCTTGTTCAAAAGGACAGTGAGGCTGTCTTTCTCCACCTTTAGAATGCCCTAATTGAGATGAGTGGATCATCACAAGGGTTGATAAGTAGGTTTGGTGGTAGCCTATTTAGTTATTTTAAAATTATCTACTAATGGAGAGCATATGCAAGTAAAGATATGCATGGCTGCCTTGGCTGGTATGGCTCAGTGGATTGAGTGCCAGCTTGCAAGGCCAAAAGGTCACCAGTTTGATTCCCAGTCAGGGCATATGCTTGGGTTGCAGGCCAGGTCCCCAGCTGGAGAGAGGCAGTGGATTGATGTTTCTTTCAGACATCAATGTTTCTCTCCCTTCCCCACTCTCAAAAAATAAATAAAATCTTTTTCAAAAAGAAAATATGCATGATTAGAGGGTGAGTGGGAGACAACATTATGGTCAGGTTACAGGGCAGATGAGCAGAGAATCAGAGATGGAGACCAGCCTTAGGCAAGAGGTTAACTCTGAAGGGCCAATTTAAGGGCATCAGCACCTAGAGTATCTGGACAACTAGGTTGAATGAGCACTGCAAACAATGGCTTTGCTTTAATCTTGCAGGCAAGGCTGGACTGGGCTAGAAAGTAAGACTGTGTAGATAGACACTGCCAATGGTGCCTCCCTTCCCATACTGGGTCATACTAACCCCAAAAAGGAGGGGCGATGAGGGTGAGAAGGCCAAAGCAGCATTGGAGGTGACAATTTCAGTTCCCAGGATACCAGATGGAGTGGACTCGTGTTCTGGGGTTACTGCCTCTGGGTCATTTCCCGTGTGTGATTCTGATTAAGTCTTTTGGAATATTTATTAGGTTATGATCAAAAGCAGTCATTACTAAAATATGGCTCTAATAAAACCACAGCAAACATCGAGGGTTGGCCTTGCTGTGAAAGAAGGTTGTCCTCCACTGTTCTCTGAGGTCTGAGATGCTGTAATGATGCCAAACCACAATGACAGAAAAAAAGACCCATTGACACAGGAGTGAGTGACCTGAGGGAACTGGCCCAGTAAGGTCACTTGGGTTCCTTGTGAACTCTCTCCTCAGCATCTGCTCCACAGGACCCAAGTAGGCAGGACCAGGGTGTTAAGATTCAACTACTTGGGGAAAGAGCTCAGGAGTTTCCAGAAAGATTCAGGGGAATGGAGGGAGAGAGAGTAGCAGAGACAGAGTAGGACCAGAGACAGAGAAAGAAGGTCTGGAAAAGAACAGGCTTCCTTTGTCCATCTTTGTCACTAACTTGCTATGTGGCCTTACACACATTGCTTGCACTTTGAGGACCTCAATTTTCTATCCCTGTAAATGGAGGGAATGGGATTTGAGGATTCATAACACTTTTTCTAGCTTCCAGAGTCTAAAACCTTGTGAACCAGTGGCCTCACTGCTGCAGGGCTTCTATTATGGTTAAAAGATTCTTTCTGGGTCTAGTGCAAGGAGGTCTCTCTGGAGCCCACAAATTGTCTACTTCACTCAGTGCACTGCAGATACAGCACAACAACCACATTTCATCCCATTTTACTTTAATTACTTTTCATGATCAGTTTGGCTAAAAAGGGTCCAGTGTAAAGAGGATTGAGACATGATTATATGCCACACAACTCATCTCCCTTCCCTCCATAAAACTTTTCAAGTGTAAGGTTAGCTTGATATGCTTTTTGGCATTTAACTTTCTTTTAGCCTAACTACAATTTGCATTCACATTCTCAGGTTTTGACATCATTTGTCATTAATCCAGACTTCCATTTACATCATTTTGGCATCACAATTTGCCTTCTCAAATCACTCTAACAGCAATGAAACAACTTGAAGCGATTATAAAGGTAAGAGGATAAAAATGTAATAAAACCTAATTCATGTACCATGATTGTTTAGTGTCAGTTTGAAGAACAAAGGTACTTTGTCTTCCAATTATTAAAGGATCTTATTCCAGTTCTTACTCAAAGCACACAAATTAATTATTTTGGTTTTGATTAGAAGATACTCTTAATTTAATGAATATTTTTATATCCAAAGTTAAAATAGTAAATATGTGTATTCATATAAAGGCATGTGTCATTATGATTGCAAAACACTGTATTTTTTTATCATCTTGATTATACTAATACTAATCACTAAAATATACTGAGCACTAACTCATTGCTAAGTGCTTTTCTTGTATTACTCTAATTATCACAATGAATCATTAGGTTGGTGGATAGTAATTCATTATTATCCCCATTTTACATATAGGAAGAGAAAAACAGAATTTGTAGATCTGGAAACTCAGCTCTGACTTCATGGCCTCACCTCTATTATCCAGTTTAATTTGTCTTGTAAAATATATGTGTGTGATAAAAAGTAATGTGTACACGAAGGACAAAGGAAGACAAAATTTTAAATCTTAGAACAGAAAAGAACAGACTTATTTTTAAATCTGGTTTGCTGAGACTTGTAGATTAGTCATTTTCTGCATTGGAGATGGGTGCTTTATACTGTGTAACTGTATCCTAACCCACTCAATTTTATGAATTTAATTGCAAAAGGACAGCCTAGTTGGGAGTGTTGCAAGTCAGACTCATTCACATTCACCTTCTTGAGGCAAAATTCAGCAGCTGGAAGTCAGGTCTCACTGATAGACAGCAGAGAGCATGTTGCATTGTCATGGCATCTCTGGTCTGGGGATGGGTGAGGGAGGGATGCTTTGAACAAATGAGACAGTTCCTTGTATTAGGGAGCTTAGGAGCATTATCAGCTTTTCAAACCTTTTCCAAGCAAGGGTGTAGTCTAGAGCATAATTCCCCACACATATGTATTTTTTTTTAACTGCTAGAAGGCAATCAAGTAATGCATATATATTTTTTAACATTAAGAAGTTCTAACCAGCCTTGATAGCCATAGGGTGGACAGGGCCAAAAAGTGGGTTGCAACTTGGACATCTGATTAGTGCCCCCAAATTGGGTCCTCTGGGCTGATCAGAGCCCGTTCAGGGGGCCCTAGACCCAGGAAGCATCAGGTGCCCTGGCTGCATGAACAGGAGGAAAAGAAGCTCTTCCTGGGGCCAAAGAGCACCTCCAAAGGAACTGCTGGTGCTCTTCTGACATCTGTAGGTCTGTGGTGGCTACAAGTGCCAGGCTGACACCCCTGTGACCTGACCCTCCTCCAGTGCAGTACAGCCTGAAAGATAAGCCCTATGCCTTTCTGCTTTGTTGGCACAGCTAGCCAGCTGTGGACCCACAGCCCTGGATTCCCCAGGACCTGCTGAGGCCCAGGCAGCCCCCTGAACTTGTGAGCTGGCAAAAGAGCAAAGGAATACAAGAACAAAGGCACGAAATGTTGAAGGCACAATTTTAGAAGCTTTTTAAAGGCCTTTAATATGTTAACTTGGAAAAGCTGTGTGTGTGCATGTATGTGTGTGGACTGAGGGGGTAGGAATGAGGGCCAGGTTTAGTTTCCATATATCCTGAGAGAAGTATGAGACTCTACAATGGATTTCAGAGTTTACATTAGAGAGAATGGGACTCATCTATTTGGAAAATGAGAGACAAATTTTCTTTGAAATATATTAACCAGGGATTTTGCCCAAAAGGTAGAAAATAAAAATGAGTTAAGCAGAAGTATTTCTCTAGATGTGAGAAAAATGCACACACACACACACACACACACAGACACACACACACTCCTCCCTTCTCCCTCGACAATAATAAAGAGCTTTCTACTTTGGCCTCAATTCTTCAATAAATTTCTAGGTCAGCAATTATACCAGGGTCCAAGTCTCAATCTGGTTGCCAGTTAAACAAGATTGGAATCTGGGGAGATCTGTTCCCTGTGAAATGATGTTACCCTGGAGAGGGAAGCAGGGAGGCAAAACATTCTGGATTTTGTGAAGGGGTCCCTTTCATATGGTACATGCTGCGTATTTATACTCATTTTCCTTTAAAAAATAGCCTCAAGCTTTTCATTTGTTTTAAAAGTCAAGCCTTGATTTCTCCTTGGTTCAGGGCAGATGCTGCCTCAGTAGTTTTTAGTGAGATTCACCACAACCCCCACCCCACTCCGATGAAAATTAATGCTGTTGACAGCTGTTGCTCTATGGCCACTTATTCAATTGCACAGTTGAAGGGGATAATCAGTGTCATTGTTCCTGGCTCAGGACTATGTCCTCTTGGTGCTTTTGCTGGTGTGAGGGAAGGTGGTGGGATAGATCGTGTTTGAGACCTGGGCACAGAAATTCTGTACTAACGGGGGCTTAGGAGGGGCAATATGGGGAAAATTGGAAAGAAGTAGGGGCTTAGCTTGAGACTAAATTTATTTTATTAGAAAGTACGCTCATTTGCAGTGCCTGATAGTGGTGGGTGTGAAGAAGCCAAGCCCTCAAAAGTCCCTCAAAGCCACCATTTTGCTACCAATCCTGTTTCGAGGTCAGGTCTCTCTGTGCTCTTAGTGGTATTTCCATTTCTTTCCCTAACACAAGGACCATAAAAAAAAAGACGAACAAGATGGTGGTAGGGTAGTTGGAAATTACACTCACCTCCTCCTAGCACCTAACTGGAGTTACGACAAAAATATAGAACAATCAACCTGAATAATCAACTGAAGACTAGCTGAACAGAAATCTTATAATCAATGATTTAAAGAAGAAGCCACTTTGAAACTGGTAGGAAGGGCAAAGACAAGAAAAGGGCCAAACTTATTCCCACAGGTGGCAGCAGAGAATCTGGAAGGATCACTCAGCTTCAGGGGGGTTCCTTGAGGAGCATGGGGTCTCAGTCCCACACCAGGTTCCCCAGCCTAGAGCACCAGAGCTGGGAAGAGGTGCCCACATAACATTTGGCTGTGAAAATCAGTGGGGTTTCTGTCTGCCAGCAACAGAGACAGTCTGCTAGAGACCCAGGCAACCTCTGAAAGAGCCAGTATACAAGATCTTGTCTACAGCCATTCACGTAGGGCTCTGGAAAAGGGAGGGCAAAGCTGATGTGAAAAGAAACTAGGGTTTGTGACTGGGGAGAAAGCTGAAGGGATAGCTCCCAGGATCCCTGCGCTGAGACACTCTTCCACACATTAGATGCCAGTTTTCTTTGGTGGAGCGCTCCCCTCCATACAGTATTAGTTTGCGGAAAAGCAATTGCCTCACCCTCTGGACTCCCTGTGCCCCACCCTTCAAAGATTATGCTTTGTGCAGGAGCCAGCTGCCTGTATCAGGGCTTAAAGGTCCAGGAAGACTCAGGGGTGTCACTGGCTGAGTTGCCATTCTGCCCACCTTCCCTCAAACTTGTGCCTCTCTCCATGAGAGATCCACTAGCCCCATCCTCCATACTCTCAGTGGCTCCGTCTTGCCCAGCTCAGGTTCTCCAAGAGGACTGGCAGAATCTGAGTCAGATTGATCTGCGTGGCTCTAGGAGAGGAGACATTTTTCCCTTGCATGCTTGACTGGTGCAGAGCTCTCCCTTCACATGGCCAAATCTTGGTCTGTTTGGGCCTACTAAATTTTGCTGGCCATACCCTGACAATCCCTGGAGACCCCACTCCACCACAAATGTGTGCAGCTAATGGCAGGCGGCAGCTAAACTTGTATGACCTAAGACTTTTTTTGAGTGGCCTTACATAAAGCTCTGGCACTGAGTTTGAACCAACATCAATCTGGTGAACACCACCCGCTCCTACTTGGTAACTCACTGAGAACTTACATCATGCACTTGAGTAGAGCTAGAGGTTCTGGCATGCAGAGACACATCTCAGTGTGCCGTGGGCCTTTTGCTGAACTATCCCTGAGCTCAGTGTTGGAGAAAGCCAGCCTTGGTGCACAGATTGGTCCTTTCTTTCTCAAGGTTGTTTGAGCTATTTAGGGCCTTACCTTTCCATACAACTTTTATAATAAGCTTATCTATGTGTAGAAAATAAACATTGCTGGGATTTTTTTAAAACTTCATTGAAAGATAATTCGCATACCATAAAATTCACCCACTTACAGAGTGCAATTCAGTGTTTTTTAAAGTATATTCACAGCGTCATGCAATTGTGCAGAAAAGAGATAATGGAGCAGTACTGAGACTACTATGCCTAGACAGGCCTGCTTGCAAGACTTGTCCTTGGCTGGCTCTGGGGACTTGGTTCCCAGGATGTCCTTGGTTAACAATTAACAGATAAGGGAGATTCACTGTGCCTAGAATGTTTGTGCAAGCAATACAGTAGTTTATGCTAAATAACCTGTTTTTGCGGGGGATCTATAGCTTTGGCACATACCAGGAAGAAGGGACTTATGTGACCAGTTCCCTAAAAAACTTTGAAAGTAGAGTCTCTACTGGGCTTCCCTGGGCAGAAACATCACAATTGTGTTGCTGCACTTTTGCTGCTGGGGGAGGATATGCTTTGCGTGATCATAATGGGAGGGAGGAGCATGAGAAGCCTGCACGTGGATTCCCCCAGTCTCTGCATTTTTTCTCCTTATGATAGACTGTGTATCCTTACTACATCTCTGTAGGAAATTTTAGTTGGGTATGAATATATTACTTTTGTCTGCCTGGTTTATCTGGTGCGTTTGGGGCTCTCTGGTGCTGCCTGAGGGGTTGGAGGACTTTTTGCTCTGTGGGGGAGGGGTCCCTCTGTTGGTGCCCCCCCACAGCTGCCTTTGGCTGTGGTGGGGGACAGTGAGCCTCCTTGGACCAGGCTGCTTGCTCTAACTGGGTCTCCCTTGACAGATTAGCTGACAATCTGTATCTCTGGGGAAAAGGAATATCTCAGACCCAGTTTCCCCTGGCTGTTTATTTTTGACAAGGTCCGTATTGCACTCCATCACCTGATACTGAGTCTACCTGAGATACCTTCTCCTGCTGTGTCAGGGATGGGAAACACTGGGTCTGGGTGGGGCAGCCGAAGGATGCCACTCTGCTGGTTGTGCCTTTCTGGTGTCCCCAACCAGCTCAATTTCTTCTTACCACCTTTTGCAGTTTACCTTTGGTTCCCTCTTGCATTATTTCCAGGGTTTATAATTGTGCATAGCAAGGAGGAGCAGAAAGAAATGGGTCTATACCAATTTGTCCCAATCAAATTTGCCACCATCATATTTTAAGTCATCATATTTTATTAGGCACCTTCATATAATTATGTGGGCCACTCACTGGAAACATTGATTTATAATGTATATATGGTCTGTTTTCAAATGTTTCTGAGGTAGCTTGAATTGAGTACAGGGAACAAGATGGTGTAGGTTCACTCTTCCTTGCTCCTCCCCTCTAATACAGATAATTATCCTGACAATTATTCAATAGACCATGATAAAGGACTCTGAATGCTGGAAACAAGAAGGTAGACTAACCAGGGAACACAGGACCAGAGAAGACATTGTGGTGAGTCCCCTGGATTTCCTTTTTCTCTCTCGTATATGTCTGCACTGGGCACTGGAGAAACATTTAACCCAGAACTGTCAACAGGCATAGACATAAGTCCCAGCAAAGGTCTGCACTCTGAGGGCAAGGGTCAGAAATGATAAGTCTAGGTCTGTGGAGACCTAGAGGGGCTACGACACTTGTTCTACAACCAAGCAATGGGCTGGCAACCCAAAATGCCCACAATGGCAGTTTCAAAGTCCTAATGAGCTGACCCACCCCTCCTTCAATGCACACTCAGGGCACTAACAAGTGGGCTGGTCCCTCCACGAAGACAGTATTGAAGCCACTGACCAATTTAACTCCCAACCTACACTTGCAGTGAAAGACAGGCATTCTACCCATAGTGGTAATGCCAGTAAAACCTGGTATCTCTCTGATCTACACCAAGTGGCATAAGGGGATCCAGGCACAGCTACTCTGGCTCTCCCCACTCCCTGCAAAAGATGGATCCAGGAAATGGGTTCAGTCCCTGCAGGTAACACCAGTAAGGAACTGATCAGAAGTCTCAGTTGTGCCAGAAGAATGAAGCAGACAAGAATAGCGTTCAAGAGTTCAGAAAGCAAAATTATCTTTGGAATTATAGCCCACAAAAGTAGGTCTGAAACAACATGCTAAATCTAAACAAGGTGACTGCCCCCTAAACTTGATTCAAAGAGGATTGAGCCTCGCTGGTGTAGCTCAGTGGATTGAGTATTGGCCTGTGAACCAAAGGGTTGCTGGTTCAATTCCCCAGTCAGGGCACATGCCAAGTTGCGGGCCAGGTCCCCGGTAGGGGATGCATGAGAGGCAACCACACATTGATATTTCTCTCCCTCTCTTTATCCATCCCTTCCCCTCTGTCTAAAAATAAAATCAATAAAATCTTAAACAAAAATAGAAGATTGAAAGTATCCTAACATCATAATCCATATGCCCAGGATACAATGGAATCAGGTAGAGAGCCCAGAAATAAACCCATGCATACATGTCTGATTAATTTATGACAAAAAAGGCAAGAATATATAATTGAGAGAGTATTCAATAAATGGTGTTGGAAAAACTGGATAGTCACATGCAAAAGAAGGAAATTGGACCACTACCTTACACCAAACACAGAAATTAATTCAAAATGTTTTAAGACTTGAATGTAAGATCTGAAATCATAAAAGTCCTAGAAGAAAACATATGCAGTAAGCTCCTTGACATTGGTCTTGGCAATGATTTTTTTGGATTTGACACCAAAAGCATAGGCAACAAAATCAAAAATAAATAAGTGGGACAACATCAAACTAAAAAGTTTCTGCACAACAAAGGAAACCATCAACAAAATGAAAAGGCAACCTACTGAATGGGAGAAAATAGTTATAATTCATATGCAAAGGGTAACTGTCTAAAATATATAAAGAACTCATACAACTCAATAGCAAAAAAATAAATAAATAAAATAAAATTGGGCATAGGACCTGAATAGACATTTTTCCAAAGAAGATATACAAATGACCAATAAACACATGAAAAGATGCTCAATATCAGTAATCATCAGTAAAATGAAAATCAAAACCACAATGAGATATCATTTCATACCTGTTAGAATGGTTATTTTTAAAAAGAGAAAAACAAATGCTGGCAAAAGTATGGAGAAAAATTGTACCCTTGTGCACTGTTGGTGCGAATATAAACTGGTGCAGCCTCCATGGACAACAGCCTGGAAGTTCCTTAAAAACAAAAAGAGAACCAACTGTATGGGAAAATATATTTGCAAATGACACCTTGGACACGGGTTTGATTTCCTAAAAACATAAAGAACTCACATGACTCCACTCTAGGAAGACAAACAATCCAGTTAAAAAATGGGCAAAGGACCTGAACAGACACTTCTCCAGGGAGGACATAAACAGAACCCCGAGACATATGAAAGGATGTTCAGCATCACTAGCCATCAGAGAGATGCAAATTAAAACCACAATGAGATATCACTTCACACCAGTCAGAATAGCCATCATAAACAAATCAACAAACAATCGGTGCTGACCAGGACGTGGAGAAAAGAGAACCCTAGTGCACTGTTGATGTGATTGCAGACTGGTGCAACCACTGTGGAAAACAGTTTGGAATTTCTTCAAAAAGCTAAAAATGGACCTGCCTTTTAACTTGGCAGTTCCACTGCTTGAATTATACCCTAAAAACCCTGAAACACCAATTCAAAAGAACCTATGCACCCCAATGTTCATAGCAGCACAATTTACAATAGCCAAGAATTGGAAGAAACCTAAGTGCCCAACAGTAAATGAGTGGATCAAAAAACTATGGTATATTTACAACAATGTAATACTACACAGCAGAAAGGAAGAAGGAGCTTCTACCTTTCACAACAGCATGGATGGAACTGGAGAGCATTATGCTAAGTGAAATAAACCAGGTGGTGAAAGACAGATGCCATATGATCTCACCTATGAGTGGAATCTAATCAGCAAAATAAGTAAGCAAAATATAACCAACGGCATTGAAATAAAAAACAAACTGACAATAACCAGAGGGGAGGAGGGAGAAGGATGACAGGGGAAAAGGAGAGAAAGGGTCCTCAAGGAACATGTATAAAGGACCCATCGACAAAGCCAGATGGGGGAAGGATTAAGGGTGGGATGTGAGGGCGGGTGGGGCTTGGGAAAGTGGTGGTGGGAAAATGTTGACAAAAAAAAATAGACAGGGGAGGTTAAGAATATTATAGGAAATTAAGAAGCCAAAGAACTGATATGTACAGCCCTTGGACATGAATTAAGAGGTGTGGGGATGATGGGATAGGGTGAAGGGTGGAGGGGGTAAAGGTGGGAAAAATGGGACAATTGTAATGGCATACTCAATAAAATATACCAAAAAAACCCCAAAACAAAATAATCATAGATTTTATAGCAATAACAATATAAGAAAATAAAAAATAAAAAATAAAAAAAGATTCATAAAGTAAAAAAGAAAAAAAAAAAGAAGTACCATACAATCCAGCAATTCCACTCCTTGGTGTTCATACAAAGGAAATAAAAAGATTAATTCAAAAACATATATGCATCCCCATGTTCACTGCAACATTATTTTCAATAGCTATGATATGGAAACCACCTAAGTGTACATTATCAGATGAATGGATAAAGACGTGCCACATATATATAAGGAATATTAGTTAGCCATAGAATGAATTAAATATTGCCATTTGTGACATCGTGGATGGACCTTGAGGACATTATGCTCAGTGCGATAAGTCAGACAGCTTACTAGTAGCTGAGCCAGGCAGTTTGTTCCAGGATCTCTGCTTTTATTAACAGGTGGTATTGCATACTTTATGCTGCCTTTTTGAGAGTATTACATTTATGTCAGTGAGGAGTCTCATGGGTCATCTCTGCCAGGGCTGTTCACTCTGCTCCACTCCCATCCCAGTCTGAGCAGAGTTGCCGGGAGGATCTCCATTTAGAATGCAAAGCAGACTACTTCACTCCCTAGCCTGAGACTCTCCAGTGGCCCCCATCACACTCAGATTAATATCTCATCTTCTTCCTCAGACTTACTGGTCTCTGTGTTTTCACATTCCTTTCCTCCCACTCTCCTACTCATTCACCAATCCCTACCCTCAGACTTTCTGGCTGTTGTTGCATTTTTTCCTGCCTCAGGCCCTTTGCACTTGTTCTTTTCTCTGTCTGGAATGTTTGTCCCTCAGATCTTCACTTGGGTGTCTCCTTTTTACAGTTTTCTGCTCCAAAAGCATCTTCTCGGGGAGGCCTTCCTACACTTCATTTTACTATCTTCAGATCAATCTTGCTATTGCTCATGTTTGTCTTCTCTGCTAAAAGTGACAAGAGGGGAGGCCTTGTTTATTTTGTTTACGGCTTCATCACTAGTAGCTAGAATAGGGCCTGATTTATTGTAGGAATTCAAATATTCATTGAATTGAACAAATAAATAAATGGATGAGTTATATGGTTTTAATTATTTGAAAACTAGAGAAAAAGTTTGTATTTTGAGACTTAATTTTTAAGAGGAATTTTTCACACATGTCCTTATATAAATGATATAATAAAATAGAAGACATCAGTTTAGTTCATAGATTATTAACTACAGTATATCATTTATTATATTTTTGCCTTCTAAAATAGGTATTTAGTATTTCTTAAAACGTGGAATTGGTAAGGAAACTACCCTTAAATCTTAATGCCTAAAAAAAATCTAATTGGCCAAGGCTCTAGACTTCATCAATTATCAACACAGATTGAGCACAGGGTATTTGTGAAGTATTTGCTGCTGGGTTTATATCATGAATAAGCCAATATCACCTTTGTCCTTATCATTGTCTCCTGACGGCCCTCCTCTTTTGCTGAGGATAAAGTCTATTTTTTCTCCACAAAGACCAGTTCCAACCCGCCCCCTGCCCTCTCTCTCTCTCTCTCTCTCTCTCTCTGACATCAGCCCAGAGACCTCAGGAAGCTAATGGTCCCTCATCCCTGCCGATTTCCAGACTTGTCATTGTTTTACTCTGGTGAGTGTGTGTGCAGGACTCTCCAAATTGTCTGTTGATTGACAGACTGCTGGGTGCTCTGGAGCAAACCAAGAATAGCAGATTCTGGGCCCAGCTTTACAGGAGTGGATGGGTCAGTCAGTAGGAGAAGATGTTTACACAAGGAAAGTTCTCATTGTTACTGGAAAAAAAATCTCTCTCTTCCCTAACTTCTCTATTTTAGATGATGTAATTATTTTCATCATTGTTCCTAAGGTATAAATAAGAGATTGAAGAGGAAAAGCTGGTTGGAAGCAGAACATAATGACTCTATTTGAGGTTGAGTTAGAGGTTTTGGTGGGACAGGCTGGACTCAGTCATCTCTGATCCTTCTAATGACACTGAGACTCATAAACTGAAGACCCTGCATCAACAGGTCTTTCCAACCTGCCTTTTTTGTGGTTCAGGTACTCATCTGAGTAACTGAGGCAGCCTCTCTAGCTGTCACCTTCTCCCTCTCAGTCTAGTCTTCTTAAGCCCATATTCAGGTTCTCATTCTTCAACAATTCCTTCAGTTTCCACTCTACTTCCAGCCAATACTAGGGGTAAGAACAAGTAAAACTCCATGGTTGCTGCACTTGTGGAAATTCACATGACGATACCACCCTATTTATCAAAGGAAGTCTCAAAGTCTTAAAGATGGCTGGCTCCCTAACCAGGTATTCAAGGCCCTCTGAACTCACCTACCAGGTTTATTCTGTGCTATAGTTCCACACATTCCCACACAGCAGGAAACCTCTGGCTTCTCATTCCTTTGTCTTTGCTCACATTCCTCCCCAAATCTGGATGTCCTTCATATTCCTGCCTCCTTTTCCCCCTCCACCTGTCCTACCTGTCGACATTATAAACTGTCCTTCATAGCTCAGTTCATAGCATGACTCTTTCATAGGCCCTCATGACTCTCTGCCCTAGATGTCTGCCCTCTCAGTTCTCATGGGACCTTTTGTATTCTTCTGACACCCATCACATTATACCTGGCATCAAGTTTGATCTCTGCTATTAAGCTATCAGAGAGAAGGACCTATGTCTTAATCATGTGGGCAGCTCTATCTCAGCAGCTGCCTCACTCACGTACAGGGTAACTTCTACAAAAGTTGATCATATAGTTTGCTATAATTTATTGTCTCAGCCAAGACACTTATGATAGTGAAAGGGCCATTCTTAATAATTATGCTGGGATACAAGTAAAACTAAAATCATCCCTGGTTACTTGGTCACATGGTAGTCTATTTATGCCAAATGAAGCCTCAATGAATAGTTTATAAATTAAGTGGAAATGCTTACAATGTAGTAGCCAGTGATCAGTGTAAAAGGTTGGAGGGAGGTGTCTTTATTAGAGCTGGTATTGCTGAGGATGGTTCCAAGGAATAAGTGGTCCCTGAGGTATGACCAGAGGGAAGAAACAGGATTCAAGAAGGTCCAATTAGACAGAGAGAAAAAGGAATGACATCATGGAAGGATAGGATGATGGTAGCAAAGACAGGACCATATTTGATATATTCAGAGAAAAGAGTTTATGGCTGAAATTGATGGTTTATATTGAGGAGAAATAGGTACCATGGTTGGAAAGTGGGATAGGAAGAAACTGGATTGCTAATGCCAGTATGTGTGGGGGGAGGTTGTAGTCTTTATAAAGGAGGTAAAAGTAGCAAGCGCCTGAGCATTTCTGAGCACAAAAGAGACAGAAAATGTAGCATTTTGGGAAACTGTTCTCATGGTCATATTTAGAGAGAGGTGAGGCTGAGGAGAAGAAGGACACATGGATCCATGGAAATAATCTCAATGTAAAATGACAAGAATTTAAAGGAATGAGTAAATAAGGAGATCTGAAAAAGTAGGATTAACAGCACTATGTGACCGAAGGGGGTTAGGTATAGTTTTGGGGTAAGAATATGTACAGATGCTATCTGTTGGAGCCATAGATTGAAATAAGAAAGCAAGAGGCAGAGATGATTTGAATGAAGATTGTAAATTTATTGTAGATTTTTACACACCATGTATGAGGCACCAGCAGGTCATCTAAATGGAAATATCCAGAAATAGCCTGAGAGGAATGCCCAGGAGGCGGAAGAAATGAGACTGAAACTGGAAGAGCTGGTGTTTGGGCTGCCTGTCACCTACCAGACCCAGTAAGCAGAGGCAGGGATTGGCTCTTTATGGGTGCTTTATTCAGGTGGCTGGTGATCTGAAAAACAGTGGGTATGTACCCTAACAGACCATCTTACATTTCCTTTCAAGCTGGCCTTTTTTATAAGGGGGAAAATGTGTAGGTAAGGGATTTGGAATTCAGGAAAGAGGTTAATCAGGTAAAAGTTGCAGTCTGGCAATTTCCCTAATACCCTTTCATTCACTGACTGGTCATTTTCTTTATCCGTGTCCTGGCAGTGGATTATCTCTCCCTGGAACACAATGGCTCAGATACCACCTAAATTGCTTATGGTCTTTTCAGGAGCACAAAGGTAAATCACTTGTGGTCTCCTGGAGTCAGGATGAGCTATACTGCAGTTCCTGAAACAATAACTTTTTACATACATTAACTACTAGGCTTATTAACTATTACCTTAAACTAAAATTTACCAACTCTTGAGTCCCCTATCAAGCCCAGAGGGGGGTGTCTAGGAGGATGAGCCACCCATGGGATTGTAATAGCTGTGGAATGAGGTTTAGAACTTGGTGTGCCTGGAAATATAGGAAAAAAAACCCACAACCATTGCTTGGGGGCTGGGGGAATGGACAGACTAGTTAAGAGTTACTTTGCATATCAATAGCAGCTGGCTAGCTTCATAGTTATGTTACGTAGCTGTGGCAGGCACTGGGAATGAGGGAGATGGGCTTTAACCTGCAATGTAGCCAGAAGATGGCTCCTTGGTTGCTGCGCCTGTGTGAGAGCAGGAAGGAGGTTCCAATACTTCACAGGGCCAAGCCTGCCCACACTAACAACGGCAGCTGAGAAAGGAAGAAGAAACCAGAGGATGGGCAGATGTAGCTGATTGTGAGAGGAATTGGAAATGAGGTTGAGGAGGAGATGCTGGGATTCAAACTCAAGTGTGGGGCAGCCACGCTATCTGAACCATGTGACTTGGAAGGGAGTAGGAGAGCCATAAGGGGCACTCTCTCTCTCTCTCTCTCTCTCTCTCTCTCTCTCTCTCTCTCTGGCACGTGGCTTAGAAAGAACAAGAAAGGCAGGATGTAGCAGCCATGTGGAACTCTCCTGACCATGAGGCTTGGTAAGGAGAAGCACTCTTGGCCATGCGAGGAGTAATAATGAGTGAAAAGATATGCTGCCTGTAATAAGAGATTAGGCCATGCACGGCTGCTGTGCTTGTATCTGCTCTAGCTGACTCCAGAGCTGCAAAAGACTTCTTTGCAAGATGCTGCCTTGCAGACTTGGACTTTACCTGGACTATTAAGACTTGTGCTTTTCCCGAGTTTCACCATGATCCAGAGTAACACGAACATGCTTTTCTGGACTATTGTACTGAGGCTGATGGCAACATATCCCATCCAGATCCTGCACTGATAATGACATGGGGAACTTTTGGGGATGCTTTTGGTTCATAGCCTGCTGGGGAGCATGGGAAGTGCTGGGTCTCATGGGAAAAGAAGGCTCTGAGCTGAGATGCTCTGAGCTCTCCGAAGGTTGGAATGTTGTAAATAAAGATATGTTCTTTCAACATAAATTGTTGGGTCATTCACCAAGGCACCTGTGGATAGGCCCCGGTCTGCTGGCTTACGGTTTTGGCGAGCTCTGTAACAGGATGAGCAATAGGTGAAAGGTATAAAAGGATGAAGTGTTTTCTGGCCCGACAGTAGGAAGATTACCAAGTGTTGGATGTCAGAAAAATATCTATACTTAATGGGGAGGGGAGATACAAGGAGACTAAGAAGGGGCCACTATCCAGTGATTTGGCAACTGACATAATAAGATAAAAAATATATAAGGAAATGACTGGAAATACATTTATCTGACCCATGATATTGCCAGTGACTGATTTTATGCCCATGTCAAAGGCATGTTGATATGGTGTGCGTGTTTCCACCCTGAAAAAGGATTAATGTCAAAACAGCTAAAAGCCAGTTAATTCAATAAAAATATGAATGGTTCTAATATTACTCAGGCTGTGACTCATGACCAAAATACTTAAATGATAGATACTAACCTGTGATACCTTTTTTCATTCATAAGATAGCAATATTGGGCATAAAAGAAAGAACTTCTCTTGACACAGATTCCATCATAAAGATGCCTGAAAAATAAAGGTTGTCTTAAAGATTCTGTCAAACCACTGACATGTATTATAGAAGATAAAACACAGACAAGCTAATGAAGACTTGGTGGTCTTCTCTGGGTTTTATTACTGACTGGTTATTAGGAAAAGCTAATCAGTCATTTATCCTGATCAGGCTCTGATAAGCAGACAATTTCATACTAATTCAAATACATCAGCTTTGAAACGGGCTTGGAATGTTCTACTCTGCTTTCCCAATTTATGATGATCTAATCTTAGAGGTGCAACAGTGAAAGCCTCCTGCTGACACCTCCATTAACCTCTTCAGAGTGAAGCGAAGCTACACCAAGGTTTCCTTCTCCTGGGAACTGGACTCAGATTCCCAGAAACCCAGTGAATAAGCTTGTTCCCTTTCTGCAGCCCACACCCTCTTCTGTTCGGCCCAGGAAACCACAACAGCTTGTCCAGGCAGAACAAAATTCTTTCAAATGAACTATTGCCCAATGTTGAAGTTGGCAAATTCTTCCACTGTCTTCAATCCCTCCATGGGTGGCAGGCCCCTTTCTTAATTGGCTTCCATTTCTTCTTACTGATTTCTCGACATCTCCTGATTTTTCTTTATTTAAAGCAAACAACAACAGTAATAACTGAATGACAATTATAACAACATGCACCAAATAACATTGAAATTTCCTTTTGTGTTAAAAATATAGACTGGGTATCTAGTCTGCTGAATATAATTCAAAAGTGTTAATTACATGTTAGTTGGAAATTTTAGCTCAAACATTAACTATAATAGTTCTAATTATTTATTTCAACAGACATTTACATATCTAAATAGTTAATATGTTGAGACAAAAATATATTGTGACTTTTGTGTTTTAACAAAATTCCTAAGAAAATGGAAATTTCTTAGGAATGGAAATATTTGGTTCTACCATTAGCTGACTTATTTTAGGCACCAGGATTTCAGTTTGTATTATGGGAGAAATTTATGGTAAGAGCTGACATTTATAGTTTGTTCAGTTTTGCATTTTTGGTCACTTATTTTGTGATTTACTTTTTAAAATAAAACAAAAATGATAAACCTACCTGGCACTTCATCTCATCCCTAGTTTCTGGGTGCCAAGATCAGAAAAACTAAGTGCACAAGCTTAAAGAGTAAGCCAGATTTAAAGTATTAATTTAAAATTTTAAAAATAAAAATTCTGATTTCTTCTCTCATACTGTATAAATTGTAGTTCCTCTTTTCTGATATAAATGAAATTTTAAAAAAATTAGACACATACTAAAGAAGAAAATATATCACTCAGGAAATCACCATTTGAACCTCAATGCAGGGCCTTCCAATCTTTTATCAAAACCTCAATATGTGTATGTATTCTATGGGTATATACATGAAATAACTGACATCACACAATTAGCATGTCTGTAATCTTGCTTTCTACTTTCTTCCCTGCATATTGTACCATAAACATTTCCCCTCATCATTAAGAATTCTCTGAAAACAGGGATTATTAACAGCTGCATAACAGTGCCTCATTTTTTTACTATCTTACCTGAGGATATTTTTTTTTTTATTGATTAGAGAAAGAAACAGAGAGAGAAGGGGAAAAATATAGATGTGAGAAAGAATCATCAGTCAGTTTTCTCCCATATGAGCCCCAGTGAAGGATAGAATCCACAACCTAGGTATGTGCCCTGACTGGGGATCAAGTCCAAAACCTTTTGGAGTATGGGACAACGCTCCAACCAATGGAGCCACCTGGCTAGGGCTCTCTCAGGTATCATTTTAATGCACATTGTTAAATAACACTGATATTTTGTTTATAATCAATAGCATTAAAAAAATAGAAGTATGTTCCATTTTCCTAATTGTGAAAGGTCCATGGCATACATGGTGTCTGAGTGCATTTCTGTTGAAAGTGAAAATGTTGGAGTATGGAGAAATTACAAACACGCAGAATGTGGAAGGTATGATATTCTGAACAGTTAAGTAATGATTTCTGATATTTTTCTACAATCCCCTCCCTAATCACTCAGCCTACACTTCTCTTGGTTTCCTGTTGCATCCCCCACCCTTTTTTTTTAGCTTCCAAGCTGCTGGATTTGACAGTGTCATGAAACATTCTCCTTGTCTGGCTTCAGGTCCTACCTTTTCCAATGGGAAGCTGCCCAACTCTTGACGTGGAGGAGGCAAATGAAGAAAGAGGCAAAGCAAGCCTGGCACAATTAAGCATTGAGTTCATGAGCCAACTTGACAAGTTACTTCCGGGAAGGAGACCTAAAATGTACAGATGAAAAATAAATGATAGGAGATTTTTAAAAAACTCAGTGAAGTCTAAATGTAGTATTAGAAGCCAGGAATTCCTACTTCCAAGAACAGATTCTAACAATTTCATCTCCTCTTAATAATCACTTTAAATCTTTTAATCACTTTAAATCTTTGCTATATATCCAGTTGTAAGATAGTAGATACCTAATGGAACTATTATAAAGTATGCAACAGGCTCAGGTTCAAGGACTTGGGAAGTAATCTGGTGTTTGGAGAAAGAGGCAGAAATAAATACCCTGGCAATATAATTATCCACACATTTTATTTTACTGAGTAATTCCAACACCAGACTACCCTATGTTTTCATTTTATGATCAGGTATACCACAGTTAAAATTTAAAATCTAACTAAGGTGATTATTTCCCCAAAATGTAATAAGTAAAAAATTTACACACTTAATATAAATCTAATACATCATTGGAAAGTGGTCTGGTGATATAATATGTACAAACAAGATATACATGACCAAAACACATGTGAAAGTGCTTACCTTCTTTAATTACCCAATAATCCAAGTCAAGACAGCTAAATATAGTTCTTAACCAATGACTGTTCTAGGTTAAGAATATTATGAATTTGGGGAAGAATATCAAAAACTATCATGGGAGGTATAAAGTGGTTACAATTATATAGAGTCTCTTCTAGGGAAATTACCAGATATAGATGGAGACCTATGTTACTTATAACAGAGGAAAATTATAAACAACCTAAATTTCCAATAAAGGGAATGATGAGATAAATACTGGAACATCCAAAAATATTTTGTACAAGATGCCTTTGAAAATAATATGAAAATTTTTATGATATTCTAGGTATAATAGGTATATAATATTATAATAGTTCAGGTTTCTTGGGTGTTTCCTATGTACCAAAGTTACTCAATTCTCTTTACATGTGCCTTGTCATTAATTAAAAGCATTTCATGACATACATACTATTAACATTATCAATATTCTCATTTTACAGATGACAAAGTTGAGGCACAGAAAAGGATAAATAACTTGACCAAGGTTACAACCTAATTAGTCTGGTTCTAGGCTTAATGCTGTCAAAAGTGTGGCATACTGCATTCTGTCATTCTATCTGACTGTCTGCCCACCTACCTGTCTGCCTGAACACCCATCTGTCTGCATATCCCTCCATACATCATCTTGCAACCCATCCATATACATGATATCTATACAACAGTGAAAGTGAACAAATAGTTGGGTCCTACAACTCACTGCCAATAAGCAAAAACTTTGGAGACAGAGTTTGGTGGGAACAAAAGGAATCTTTTATTTAAAGTACATACAGTTTGAAATAATGGCAGTTTTCTGCCTCAAAACCAATTTCCTCTAAATCATCCAAAGAAAATCTTGCCACCTCTGCCAGCTCAGTTCAAGGTTGCTCAAGGACCTCTTCTCCTACACAAAGTCACCATCCTTTAAGAAGCATAGGTGGCTTAGCTGGTTTCCAGTTGCTGTCTGGCTTTGGGCATCCTTTGGAGTCTGTAATTCTAGGTGTCCTACTCACAGCACACTATCCTCTTCTGGCCACAGCCCTCCAGTCCTTCTGTGTGCCTGGCAGGGCAGGACCCATACAGTACAGCTCCAGTCATCAGTGGCTTCCATGCAGGATAGGGATACAAGGAATGCTCCTGGATGATGTGATTCCCCTATGGCCTGCCAGCTCAGAAATATGAGCCCCTGCACTTGGCAGCCAACTGACCAGCCAGGTGAGGGCAGAGCAAAGCAGATGGTGCTTCTGCACACTTACTTTTAAAGACAGCTTTTGTAACCACCTGTACAGTGGAAGTAGATAGGAGGGTCAATGTGGTATGGCCCTCCCATCTAATCACCTCACTACTTCCAAGCATTAACCCTACATGCTTCTTTTCTGCTGAGTCAAGTGTGCATCACACTGGCTGCTGGGGTGACACAGACATACATAGTACTGTGCATTTCTCAACCCCTCATTTTGTGGGGGAGGTCCCCTATTACGATTCCTCCTTTAAACACTCTGGACACTTGTAATCATACCAGGGCAAATGGATGAAGGTCTCGTTCTTCTGTAACTACTTCCTGCTGGCCAAGACAGTAGTCCTACCTATCCCCTGGTTCAGCAATCCATAAAGAAATATGGTCTGGATTGGTGGGGAGCTTTTACATGAGGGAGAAAGATTTTGCAAAGTCCAGGACAGATGGCTGTCCCTGGAAAGTGGTATGCATGATGTCCAAAGGATGGCATTGCTGGACAAGCTGGCAACCTTGTTGAATTCTGGAGGCAACCAATTTGGCAAGAGGGTTAGAGGGTACAATAAAAACCATAACATCTAAGTGACAATGGTAGGGACTAATTCTACAGTTTTGCCAGTTCAGAAAGAGTGGCTTTCTTGGAGGAAGGTGTGCAAGGTATGTTACATCTGCCTGAAGCCCTATTGCTCACTATATTCAACTCAAATTAGGCAGCGAGGAATATCTTGACCTTTAACATTCTGGAACCTTTCTGTACAAACTATTAAGGCAGAAAAGGAAATCAGTTTCAAAATAAGCCAATAGGCCATTCTGTACTTCACCAGCTCAACAATCTAGTCTAGCCAAACTGTTGAGTCTCTGGAGATGACAATGCGGATGGGGTCTTAAGTGAGGCCTGCACCATCTCTATGTCTGCAAGACTGTCTTTTGAGGATACTTTCAGTTGCAAGGCCTTTGCTGGAATGATATTTAGCAGTGACAATTTGATATCATCGGGTAAAACCAAATCTACTCTCAGGTGAAAACAAATACTGAAAACAGTCAGCTGCACGAGAGTCAATGTTCATAACTGAGCATTGCACTTTTTCTTAAAACATGATTTCTCTCCCTAAAATCACCCTCAGTGTCATCAAAAAGACTGCAATTTTCAACTTTACCTCAGCATTTGAATAAAAATTACAAGAGCAGCAACTGATCACAGACTGTTCAACTTTTCTTTGCTGGAACTTACATGAGGAACCTTTAGGTTGACCCTTGGTCAACCATTCATGTCACAGAAGCCAAGCCCCACCCCTGCCAGACGAGTTTACCTGCAGTACCGGTATTCCTCAAGTCTTTCAGGTTCCCATCATGTCTTAAGGATCCTGCTTGCCATCTTTCAGGAAAGCAACACTTTTTCCTTTCCTGGAAAGACTGCCATGAAACACATGACTAAAAAAAGATACCAGGTCATTTCTTCAGTGGGCTTTTGTTAGCTTCTCAGTTCTTCAAGGCTTTCTCAGTCAATCTCAGTTCCTCAAGGCTTTCTGGTAACGACAAGAGCCCTGGCATGTTTTCTTCAGGAATGACATTCCAGTCAAAATCTTGGTTATTGAAACCACAATTTGAAACTGGTCTTATTAGTTTCATGCAAAGGAAAGTTTTATGTCATTGTTCATTCATTAAGAATGTCAAATTCACCCTGGCTGGTGTAGCTCAGTGGATTGGGAATCAGCCTGTGAACCAAAGGGTCACCAGTTTGATTCCCCAGCCAGGGTACATACCTGGGTAGTGGGCCAGATCCCCAGTAGGGGATGTGTGACAGGCAACCACATATTGATGTTTCTTTTGCTATTTCTCCCTCCCTTCCGCTCTGACTAAAAATAAAATAAATAAAAACTTTCTTAAAAAGGATGCCAAATTCTACAGGGATCAGATTAGGAGAAAAATACAAAGCAAAAAGGAAAATCCTTGTCTTTCCAATATCCACCAAAATTATGTTTCCATGCCTGACATCTTTCATTACTTTGCTTCCTAACCTAATGTGAAGTTTTAACACTTAGGACCTCAATTTATTTTCAAAATGGAAACAAAACAAAAACCTAAAGAAAAGACAATTCCAAAAAAATGTGTGTTGTGGGGGGATAGAACTAGACTTAGAATCTTGTCTCCCACCAACCAGTCACAATAACTGATCAGGAGATGACCTCTCTCCAAGGTTCAAATGGCACGAAGCCCCAGTGGCAGATTTTCTCTTGCCTACCTGTGTATGCACTGGTCTCCTGGCAGAGGCATGACCTCTCACCTCAGCTGGACTCTAACTGGCACCAATGTCACAATGCCCCAATGGCAGAGACAGATGATTCCTAATATACACAAAACAGCAAAGCTCTCCAAGGCCCCAAAAGATCAGAAAGCAAAAAACAAAACAAAACCTAAAGAAAAGAATAACAACCCAAGCACTGAGGTTTCTTTCCTTTCAAAAAAAATTCACATGTTTCTAAGGCCTCTACAACCTTCACAAAGCTCTCTTCAGCTTTCTATATACCTTGCAACTTTCTACACACCTTTTTTAATCTTCATAGACTTTCTTACTCAGGAATAGCCATAACTCACTTTCAATCCTTGTCTTTTTTAAAGATGGAAAGGACCACACTCAGACTCAGGATCTGGCAGCTCAAAGTCTCCAAGTCTGCAAATACATTCCCCTACTTTACCTTTTTTTTGGCCACACAAACATTCAAATTTCTTTACAATTTGAAAGTAATAAAGGAACAACCAATAAATGTGAGACAGCATGTTCCCATTTCTCAGGTTCAAGTAAGGAAGTGGATGGATTGGAAATAATGTTAAGGGACTAACGTAAATATACTAATACATAAAAACATTGAAACCCCTACGCAGTCTTTAACTTATTGAAACGCAGCCTTTTTGGTCCCATTTCTTGCTAATAGGTCCTGGAGTATTTCTCGTGGAATGCCTCACTCCAGACTGCTTCCACACCACCCTTCCCATAGCCACTTGTGTTCTCAGTGGCCTGGGCAGTCTGTTCCTTGAGAATCGCGGCATGCTCAGATGATAAGCAGTGAACCCTATGAGAACAGGCTACTGAAGGCTCTAGTGATGTTGAAAAATCTTGTGATGTTAAATTGGTGGGAAATTCCATTTGAGGAATCTTGCTAGACTGCTTTTCTTCCCACTCCTCAACTTCCTGTTCAAATCTCCATATTCTTCCTAAATGTAATGTTTAAGTTCATCACATAAGTCTTCCAATTCTCTGAGCCTCTGACCTGATTCACTTGGGATTGCCTTTGGTTTGAAATGAGGTGGCTTGTCGTTAATGTACATCAGACTAACATTTCCCAAGCCTCCATAGGTATCTCTTTCAAGTTCTTCCCAGGAAGGTTCAGTAACAGAGATGTCATTGTACTTGAACCAGGCTTGTCTGGGTTGATTATTATTATAGGCTAAGTAGTGTCCAGCCTTTGCTAGTCCTTCATGAACAAGAACTGAATGTAAGCAATAACGCACTTGACCAAGGAGAGGATCACAGAACATCTGCTTAATAGTTTGGGTGATGCTCGCAATACATTTCTATAAATCTTGTATATCTTGCTCAGTCACACCACTCCACCTCTGAAGACAGGTCTTAATAAAGTATATCTGCTCATCTGTGACTGTTCAATGGGCTGGGTATGCAGGCATTTCCATAGAAGACCAGGAAGATGTAAGGAGATTATTCATTGTCATAGACTTGTGTAGACAATCTTCAGAAAAGATGCTTTCAACAACCTGAGAAGAGTTTTCTTTACTTATAACTGAAGAAAGTGGTAATGTCATGCTTGTGTCACTTTGAGATGTCAACATGTTCAGGAGTGGGAACCAAGCTGAGCCTGAGTCATACTTAACATACCTTTCCAGTTTTTGCTGTAGGACTTTTACTTCCCCCCTCAACTTCCAAATACACTCTCTCTTACTTCAAACAAGCACTTTATTTCTGTACATGTACCTGTTTATGTAAATAATCTGAGGAAATTCCAGGTTATTGTGGATTTTTTTCTGGCTGACCAAGGGGCTGATTGAAACTTAAAGCTTGAGAGTTAAAGGTTAACACTGTAGGTAGCTTTGTAAACAAACACTCCTGTCCATACTTTATTGAATAATCGGAAGGAAAGAGCTCAATGCCACCTTCCGCCATGGCCCCTTCCAAACATCTAAATTGTGATAACTATTTACTTGAAGGGTATACTGGAAGAAGGTCTCACTGTTACAAAAGGGGTTTCCTTCACAGATCCCTTCAGTGCCACAGAATAGCTGCACCATTGTATTTTCAGATTTGTTCCTGAGATTGCTATTAGTTCTAGACAATCTACGAGCTTCTGTGTGTATTCACTCATTTCTATATGCTGCTATTCCTCAGTTTATTTGAATGCTCCCTTTAAGAGATCCAGGGCTACTGAAGGGTCAACAAATTTGCAATTTGATCCCATTATCAGAGCAAACCAACACTGAAGTTCTTGCATAAACATGATATTTCTCTTTTCTGTGTCACTTGGACAATTTTCAAATACATTCTGTGGCAGACTATAGCTAAGGACAAGCTTTCAAAGTTCAAGCAGTTGAAAGAAAGACTGAATGATGGCACTAACCCAACATGTATTGCCAATGTTTTTCAGCCTAACTGGCCAACCATCAGCTCACCTTCAGTCTTTGGGATTGGGGTTTTCTTCACGGATTTCACAGCATTTTCTCCTTGAGTGTTTAGTTTCTGCAGAGGTTGCCTCATGCATTGTATTAAGATTGCTTCCACCAGCCTGAACTTTGGGTGACTTCAGTAGACTCAAAGCAATGGCAGCCTGAAGATCATCTTTGTTTTCTAATGAGTAATGAGTAAGGCCTATTACTTATGTTAATATTTTTTTATTGGCCACACTCCCCTTTACTTCAGGTGGTTATGTAGCAATAGTGTCTTGACTGGGCTCCTTAACTCTTTCATCAGTGAGAAGACTGACTGCCAAAGTGATGTCACCATTACTAGCCTTCAGATCTTCATGAAGGAAAGAAGTGTCCTGAATGCCTGTGATTTCTCTCAGCTGATTTAATAGCATTTGGCAGCTTGAGTTGTGGTGATCAGCTGCTCCAGCTCTGTTGTCCTGCTGGAGCTCAACAGCCACAGTGGAGACCTGCCAGCTCAGCCTTACAGGAGGCTTGGGAAGAGGTCTTCCTGCTACCAATCTTGTATCCTCTGGGCTCAGGGCATTATTGAGACTTTTCTTTGTGTAACTAGCAGGGAGGGGTTTTGAGGCCACTTCACTTCTCTGCACCATCAAGAAGTTCCCTATCCCTCATGAAACCTTATTATGCAACAAGATAAATGCCTTAACATAAGGGATCTCATCCCATTTCCCTAACTATTGACAATGTAGGTTCAATTGCATGATGGTACAGTATTTAGGAACCATTTGGTGGCCATTTTTCCTGCAATCTGAAATATACATAGGCCCACACTTTTACAGTAAAAAAATCAGTTCCTCTAAATTCTGACCCAGTGGGCTACCCTCTAGGAGTCAAAGCATAACAACTCCTGATGGTCCAGATATACAGACCCTTAAGTATGAATATGAGAACCCAGGCAAACTGGGAACATATAAACACAATAAGCATCAATTCCAATAATCTAAACTAGTGCTCAGAAATGAGTTTTCTGCCAATCAATCTCACAGTGATCCTTATGCAATGGCCTCCCCAAAACTTGGCCAGTTCTTACCTGGACCCTGGTTTGCAACTTTAGAATTCAGGTTGTCTTTCCTCCTTCCTGAGTCTGTTCCCTTCTCATGCCCATTTCCTTTCCACCTGCCAGGGATTTAAGCAGCTGACACCTCAAACAGGCATGCAGAGAAATTCCCGACAACTGGAAAGACCCACAGTCCCACTCCTTGGGGGTAGGGGATCAACTTGCCACAAGCAGCTAGGCCCCCATGTTGGGTGCCATTATCATAACTGAACAACCAGTGGGGTCCTACCACTTGCTGCTCATAAGTATAAACTCTGCAGACAGAGTTTGGTGGGAAAAAAGGAATCTTTTATTTAAAATATATACAGTTTGAAATAATGGCAGCTTTCTGCTTCAAAGCCCTTTTCCTCTAAAACATCCAAAGAAAATCACCCTACCACCCTCTGCCAACTCAGTTCAAGGCTACTTAGGAACCTCTTCTCCCACCCAAAGGCACCATCCTTTAAGAAACATAGGTGGTTTAAGTGGTTTCTAGTTGCTGCCTGGCTTCAGGCATCCTTTGGAGTCTGTGTGCCCAGTTGTCCTACTCATGGAACCCGCTGTCCTCTTCCTCTGGTCACTGTCCTCTAGTGCTTCTATGTGCCTGGTAGGGTAGGACCCATGCAGCAGAGGTCCAGTCATTCATGCCTCTGTAGTCTCTGTACAGGGTAGGGGCATAGGGAACACCCCTGACCCATACAATCTCAAGACCCCACTGGCTTAGGAACCTGAGTCCCTGACCCTGGCAGCCGACTGACCAACCAGAAGAATAGAGAACAAATCACACAGCATTTTCACCCACTCTGCTTTTAAAGGTGGCTCCTGTAATCCCCCATGCAGCAGAAGTAGATGGGAGGGCATGTCCTTCCCATCCAATCACCTCCCTAGCTCTAAGTATTAGTCCTATGCACTTCTTATCTGCTAAGTCATGTGTGTGTTGTCCTGGTTACTGGAGCAACACACACATGCACAGTCCTCTGCGTTTCTCAATCCCTCCCCTACTTCTTGGGGTGGGGTGTCTTGTTACAACAGAACAAGCACGAGGACAATAGACAGCAGAGTGAATTGTGAGATACCTACCAGAAGGGACTTGCACCCTGAGTCATTTTACTAAAATTTGGTTTTAAAACTCTGAAAAGCCCTCAACTCAAATAATGCACAAAGAAGGAGAGAGAAGAGGAAGTGTGAGGGTATTTCTTGTGGTAAGACGACTCTCTTACCTTTGAAGGATGTGTGGGATAAGCCTAGCAGAAGGGGATTCACAGGTTCACTAAAGAGCTTATTGTGAGGCCCCTACAGTTTTGTGTCGGGTTACAGCATAGGAATCCTGGCAGATGAGAGGTGAGCTGGCCAGCGGTCTTGAAAGACTGGCAGAGGAGAGTCCTATCACCCTGGTTTCAGCTAGCACACCCGTAGTCTGCTCAGGTCGAGAATGGTCGAGTAGTTTTCGTGACCAAAAGTTTGCCACAAATAACAGTTGACATGTGGGAGAACCCAGACTCTGTCCAGCAAGGGTGCCAGGATGGGCTGTCAGGCTTCAGAAATAGTCAGTTACCAAGGCAAGGCATGCATACTAGAATATTCCTAGTGGCTACTCTGAAGAAGCCACCGAAAGGACCGCGATACAAGAGTGTGCTTGGCCTCTGAAGCATGAAACTGCAGTAGGAACATTCCAGCTGCTTTTACCTCCCCCTCCTGGAGGTGCCAAACCAACGCCCAGAGAGGTAGGGGGAGGCTGAGAAAGGGAGGAAGAAGCCCCCACACTTAGTTCTCTGCTGGCAAAAATCCACACTGGAGGAGGTGAGAAAAAGATTTTACCTTATACCCAGTTCAGAATGTAGAACTGGAGATTCTAAGCCTCAGACTGACACTGTTTGGTAAATTAGAGTGACAACAGGGCTTTGTACCACACAGGGATTTTTAGAGAGGTCATGTTGCCTGCTCAAATGCTTATTCGGGGCAGAGGAAGAACCATCCAATGAGCAGGTCCAAAGGGACATGGAAAACAAAGTCACTGTGTGACTTCTTCCCTGGCTTCTTCAGGTCACAGGTGTGCATGTATACATGAGCATGCAAATGAACTACACACATGGCTATATCTCTGGACATAACAGGTTATTTATTTTCTTCTTTTTATACACTTTTCTCTAATTCCCACATTTTCTCTAAGAGGATATATTACTTTTATAATCAGGAAAACATCAGTAAATGTTATTTTTAAAAAGGAAGTCAGTGTTATGGAAATCCCCTCATCCATGTGAAATGATCACTTGCACTAGGAATGAGTATCCCCCATCTCATGCCCAGGGCTGCCAAAAGGAACAAGAAACGTTCTAACATCTGCACAGGAACTGCTGTGGAATGTGGAATTGACTTCATTCCCAGGGGCGGGGGGAGGAAGCGAGAATTGGGTATTTTGTTGTTTCTCTTATAAACATGCTTTGGGATCATATCCTTTTCCCTTTCCTCTTCCTTCTCTGTTTAGTCACAAATTAGGCAGTACAGGGTCTGTTCTCAATCCCAGTTCCACTGGACTGGCCCATTCTTTAGGTAAATTCCCAAAAAGAGCTGCAAGTTATTGTCTTTGGGAATGGATTTTCAGGGAGTATTAAGATGAAAAATGTTAACAAAATACCCATTGTCAAACACCAAAGTCTTGTTTTAACTCTAGGAACTTCCCTAGAAATGAGACTTCTAAGAAAATCTAAAACAGATTTTGAAGAATAGTCTTTGGTTTCTTAGAAAAGAAAGGAGGGATCGTACAGAGCTAAAACATGTCAAGCTAGAGTCACCCCTCTTCCATCTGACCAAGCTACCAGGCAGGTAGATGTGGAGGAGGTTGCAGGGCCAAGAGCAGGCCAGTAAATAGAAGCAGAGTCCCTGTGGCTAAAGGATACACCAGAGGGAGAAAGAGGAGGTGCCTGGCTACTCACCTTCTAGTTGTGGGATGACGTAGATGGGAACCACTGGCTGAATGTGACTAATGCGCACTTAAAATGTTGCCTAGTCCAAACTGAAAGGGGACTATGTGTAAAATACACTGGATTTTTGAGATTTAGTTGGGGAAGAGAATGAAAAAAATAACTCAGTGATATTTAATATTGATTCTATGGTGAAAAGGTAATATTCTGGATAATTTGGATTAAATTAAAAAATTATAAAAATTATTTTTACCTTTAAAAACCTTTAAAAATGAGGATACTAAAATATTTAAAATTATGTCTATGGTTCCCATTAAATTTCTGTTGGACAGCACTGGACTTGGTTTTGTGAGGCCAAGTCCAACTTGCAATTGGATTGGATGAGATATCCCTTTTCCTTAAAGTCCTGTTCCTTCTGCTCTATATTCTCCCTTAGTATTTAACCCACCTAATATACTTCATATTTTATCTTATTTATCTGTTTCCCCCAAGTATAATACAATAAGTTCAATAAGGGCAGAAATGTCCTTTTCATTGTTGTATCCTTAGCATCTACAACAGTGCCTGGAACATAGAGGTTGCTCAATAAATATTTGTTAAATGTGAAGGATCTCAGAAGACTATCCTCTGTTAAGATTTTCTGTGTATTGTATAATCTAAAGAAAGTTCTGGGTAAAGCTCTTAATTTCCAGGAGAAATCTTAAAGCTAATGAGCTAATGAGTTTTCTAAGTATGAACAAAATGTGGGAAACATCAGTTGTCTGACACTACAAAGTGGCTCCTAAAACTTCCGTGGAGCTGAATTTGGGCATTTCCATGTAGGGAAAAACAGCCTGGCAAAACTGGTTGAGTATCTGGAGCTGCCACAGTTTCACTCTCTGAGGTGTCGCTCGGTTCCTTACCTGTCTTGGGCCCTCACTATGAAGGGTGGACAAAGAAAGGATGGAATACCATAGAGATGGAGTACAATAGTATGTTAGCCATCTGGTTGGCTTCCCAGAGAAAAGCCAAATTATACCCACTGAGAACCCGTTGGACTCAAACAAATTCTAACATTGACTCATCAGTTAACATGGATTCTTTTTTAAAAAAACTCAGGAATGCTATCCTTCTATCTTTACACCCTACCTTCCCAGATGTGGCTGGGTTGACTTGGTTCTGGCTGGCTTGACTTGGTTCTGAACATTTTACCCACAGGTGTCCATGTAGATCTAATACATGAAGCAATGAGGCACATTGCACCCTTCACAAATGCAGAAATTGTCCACCAGCCTGGGGGAGAGGGAGGTGAAGAAGAGGAAACTGGTATCAGTTCAAAACCTTAATTGAGACTGTCTTTTTGTTTTTTGCATCTATGATAACATTCCTGATAATATGCTTTTGGAATATCAAAATAATTTTTTCTAGACCCCTCAAATCACATGTCTTCTTCTGGATCCCTCAAAGTTACATGGATTTAATGTAAACCCCTTATGCCTCCTCCTTTGATTGTAATGTATAAAATATGGTGTATAACTGCCATTCTCTGGAGCATTTTCTCAATCTGTTGAGATTTTGCTTCCCAGCAATTATCAACTTTGGCTCAAATAAACTCATAAAAATTCTTACAGGTTTGGACATTTCTTATGTAGGTCAGAGACCTGTAAGGGTAGGAACTTGTGGCATAGGACTTGAATTATTAGTGCAACTCATTGTCAAAATGGTCTACAGCAAGGGATGCCCAACCTGCAGCCTGAGGGCCGCATGTGGCCCAGGACGGCTATGAATGCGGCCCAACACAAAATCATAAATTGACTTAAAACCTTTTTTTGCTCATCAGTTTTCATAGTGTTTGTGTATTTAATGTGTAGCCCAAGATAACTCTTCTTCCAGTGTGGTCCAGAGATGCCAAAAGGTTGGACACCCCTAGCACCATCCTAAGTGATTTTAAGGCACCTGCACTGTGTGTGCAGCCTGTGTTCCTTCAGTTCACAAACTTCCTTAGGAGGATGTACAGGTACTTTTTAAATCTCAATTGCTCTTTCAAATCTCTGGAGCATAAATGCAAGCCCCAAAGACTCTAAAGGTTTACTAAAGGTGACCTGAAATTGTTGACGAAGTCATCCTCAGAGTCCTTTTTTCTAAGAAGGCATAGATAGTCTGAGGGGTCCAAATTAGTGGATGTAAAAGAAATAGAGCACTGCTATGTAACACTTTGAAAACACCATGTTTTAATACTTATTCTTTTATTTTTTTTCTTTTTCAAGATAAAACATATCAAAAATTTTTCTTGGTGTAACCATTTAGGCCATTTTGGGTTATAATCACAAATACATCCTTCATTTTTCTTCTCATTCACATATATTTTTCAGAAAGTCCTGAGAAATATGCCTTAAAACTTTTTTAAAAAAGTAATCAGATATCTATCTACTACTTATTTGCCTTATGAAACAGGTTTTAGGACTGGTTTCAATTATTTTCCTACTTACGAAGAGGTACAAACCCATGAGTTTCATTAGCTGCAAGGGTTAATGATATTTTTCTTTCCAGTTTTTTTTCTGCCTCTATTTAAACAGCCAGAGTGAATGTTACAAACAATGTAGAATGCATTGTTAAAGCTAAAAAGTGCTTTAAGTTCCGAAACATTCCATTCTGGATCTCAAGCTAAGACAGCCTTTCCCCTTCTGAGCAACGCCCCAGTGCTTTCAGAGGTACGAGCAAACCTGCTCGCACTTCAATCAGCAAGACACCGGCCCCGTCCCTCCACCCCCCGCACTCCTCACGCCGCGCCCCGCTGTGGGGGCAGGTTGGATTGCTTTCCGCGGGAACTATGACCAACAGGGAAGTCCCAGATGGAAAAACCACACTGCAATATCGCTGACTCCCGACCTCGAGACCTTTACTGGGGGTGTGTGTGGGGTGTGTGTGTGTGTGTGTGTGTGTGTGTCTCCAGTCTGCTGCTTCAAAGTCCCTCATAAGGATTTCTCCATCTAGAATAGGAACACATTTGACAATTGAACAACAACAAAACAGCCCAATTAAAAATGGGCAAAAGACTTGAATATCTTCTCCAAAAGAACACATACAGCTGACCAATTAACACATAAAAAGATATTCAACATCGTTAGGCATTAGGGAAATACAAATTAAAACCACAGTGAGATACCATTGCATACTCATTGAGATAGCTATTCTTTTTAAAAAGAAAGAAAAACAAGAAAATAAGTGTTGGCAAGGACGTGGAGAATTGGAACCTGGTTAATTACTGGTGGACGTGTGAAAGGTGCAGCTGTTATGGGAAACAAATGGTTTCTCAAAAAATTAAAAATAGAATTACTATATGATACATTAATTCTACTCTGGGTACGTATGAAGGTGTGTGTGTGTGTGTGTGTGTGTGTGTGTGTGTGTGTGTGTGTCTCCAGTCTCCGTCGGCAGCTCTGCCAACCAGCATCAATAGTTGCTGGTTCTGGGGGTGAATGGCTGTCCTTTTAGACTTTTTATCCAGGCTCCAGAGGGCGGGCAGTCATTCCCTGCACAGAGGCGAAAGACCCTGAGGGCAGCAGAGGGAGCAGTTCTCTTCGTACCTGCAACCTCACCTCTTTCATCCTTTGGACCAAAAGCGCCCTTCACCCTCATAAGGCGAAAAAATTGAAAGCAGGGACTTGAGCAGGTATTTTTAATTTGGACCTCCATTTACTCAGCAGCATTATTTACAACAGTCAAAAGGTGGAAGCAGCTCAGCGTCCATCAACAGATGAAGGGTGGACAAAAGATAGTATCTTATTCAGCCTAAAAAAAGAAGGAAATTCTGATACATGCCACAGTATGGATGAACCTTGAAAATGTTATGTCAGATGAAAGAAACCAGATTAAAAAAAGGATGATTCCACTTATATGAGGTATCTAGGATAGTCCAATTCATGGAGACAGAAAGAATGGTGGTTGCCAGGGGGTGGAGAAGGAGATAATGGGACTTATTTCATCGGTACAACAGAGTTTTAGTTTGAGATGATGAAAAAGCTCTGGAAATGCATGGTGGTGATAGTTGCAACACAGTGTATATGTATTTAATTCCTTTTAATGCCATTGTACACTTAAAAATGGTTAGAATAGTAGATTTTATGCCTTTCATGTGACAGCACTGGTATGTAGTTGTTGGGACACACCAGCAAAGGTCTATGGGGCCAGCGCTCTCCCTTCAGTGGGGACACCATCATCAGAGCAACAGACAGGCATAAATTTCAAGGGCAGTGGAGAAGAGATCACAGGATAGTCTTGAAAAAGCCTGAGCCTTCAAGTTCGATAGGTCACTGGACCCAACACTTAGTAGCAACTAGCTCTCTTTTGGGGAGCGGTGCCAGGGATCATCCTGGTTCTGAAGTTTGGGGAGGGTTTTGGGGGGTTGTGGGATAGAGGTGGGGTGGTTCGGTAAATGGGAAGGGCTTATAATCAACAAGAAATTGGGGCCTCCTGCAGAGGGACAGGTCCTTCCCTATGACCTTACTAAAGTGCTTAATGTGCAAAGGATATTCACCTCTGCACACGAGTCTTTTAGTAGCAACATAATTAAAGTGTTCATTTGGGCTGAGCCTATAGCCCCATAGATCGCTAAGTAGAATTAGGTATAAAATCTATTTTCTTTTCAAAGGATGTTTAATTACTACTGACTTTTAAAAACATCATTTTGTGTATCTGTTCTCTTATACTTGAAAAGCTCAATCTCCTTCTATCTCAGGTCTAGCATCCTCCCGTTAATGTCTTTGCCATGACAAGGGG
>PVJD01007513.1:0-52208 GCA_004026545.1 Mormoops blainvillei
GCTGACTGCGGAGACGCTCACCCTGTGATTTGTTGCTTTGATTCCTCAGGCCGAGACTTGGCGAGCACAACCCTTCCTGGGTACCCTCCGCACGTGCCCCCCGCTGGACAGGGCAGCTACTCAGCACCGACGCTGACAGGGATGGTGCCTGGTGAGTTTGCATTGCTGGCGTCTCTGCAGCACAGTGGATGGGGTTTCGGGGGGGCATCCCCCCCCCCAAACAGCCCTGGCGACCTCTCTGCTTCTGAGAAGTCGACCTGAATAAATCAGGCAGAGGTCTCACTCTCGGCCTCGTCTACAGCTGGGCCTGCGGTGGGGCTGGGACCAGCCAGTGGCAGCACCAGGGAAAACATCAGAGAGAGGGGGGCTATTGGCTGTCACTCAAACATCCCCTCTCTGGCCACACAGGAAGTCTGAACACAGAGGGGGGCAGGACCTGGTCAGAGGTTGCCCAGCCAGTGGGGAGTGAGGGCCCTCCCCATCCTCTCTCCTCCCATCCTCCCTTTTCCCCCCCCAATTTATGTGACATGAACACAAGGAAGCACCCCTGAGGTGCTCTCCGTGGCCTTACTCCTTGGAATTGAGGACCATGTGCTCAGGACAGACAGCATGTTGTCTGGTGGGTTTGTCACTTGATTCTAAACTGAACACCCTGTGGCCATTGAAACCTGATCCCCTCGGGCCATCAGTGTGTCAGTTCCTTTCAAGACATTTGGAAAGGAGGTCACCACGTGTCCTTCCATGGACAACACATCACATGACACTGGCTGTGTACTAAGGGCATGAGCACAGCAGGGATACCCTAAGTATCGTTTTTTTTGAAAAATGTTTTAAAAACCAATCAGTGGAAAATCAGGTTGAAGTATAGTTACACTTCTTTGAAGGGTTTGTGTTGTCCCTTGTTTTGAGTCATTTACGGGGGCCACACCGCGTATTCCGTGCTGGGGGCCGCTGCTCTCCCAGCACACACTGTTGACTCTCTCAGGACCTGTGAAAAAACCAGGCTGGTTATTACCTCCCTCCCACCCAATGGATTTCTCTTTGGAGCCTCACAACAGCTCTGAGAAGTAGGCAGGTGGATCATTCACCCCACTTTCTTGGTGAGGAAATTGAGCCCAGGAAGGGGTTGTGACATGCCTAAGTCACCCAGCAAGTAGGAATCCTGACCCAGCATGAGCCACCCTTAGACCTAAGCAAGAGGGACCTACCCTGGGCCTGCCAGCCTCCTCCCCATGATGGACCGTACGTAGAGAGTACGGGCCAAGGGGCTCTGTCCACCTGGTACCGGAGCCCCTCCTCCTAGCTCAGCCTAGGGGTGCTGTCCAAATAGCCCCAGGCCTCTTCTAGCCCCTTCCCCGACCTATGTCACAGGCATGTACACCCCGGGACCGAGAACTGGCTCTTTGTGAGGGGTGGGGACAGAGCTTGGACATGAGGGCTGGGTGTCCCCACCTATGTGTAAGGCCTCGCAGGACAATGAGTGGAGCTGGGGGTGGGAAGAGAGGCAGGGCAGACCATAGCTCAGGTGGGACCCCCCGTGCAGCCAGGTCCTGGTGCAGATGCCAGGGAGTCCCAGAATTCTGAATTCACTCCTGGCTTTCCGGGTTATTACAAAGATGTGTTTAACAAGGTAGGAGGACAGAGCATGTTTCATTTAACGGTTTGTTAGCTTGATTTATGGCTTTTACATATGAGACATATGGGAAGCGGCCTCCGTGTGTACTCTGGCCCTGGGCCTTGCCGGTGCCAAAGAGACCTGCCAAGGTCGCACCTGCAAAGCCTTTGCCTTTTCCACTGTGAGGATGGGCCTGTGCGGAGCATGGGAAATAGCAGGCGTAAGACAAACAGGTGGTGGGACGCTCCCCACCCCCATTCCCCAACTATTAGCATTTCCCAACGAATCAGGGCAGCCTCAGGAGCCGGGCCCCAGGCCACACCCATTAGTGGCCTCTCCAATTTATGCAGCATTGTAAAGAATGCAAAGTGCCTTCCTAGGAGCCCTCTGACGTTACAGCCCTGCGAGGCGAGGCCAGGCGAGGCGAGGTGAGCCGGGCTGGCCTGGAGTGTAGTCCCAGAGCCCTTAGGGCATTTTCCAGGGCCACGCAGCCTGAGTCTGGCTCTTCGCCCTCCAGTTCAGCCCTCCTTCCTCTGTTCTGTGCCACTGTGTGTGCTCGGAGTTTACTGACGCGAGCTTCTCGGTGATGCCAGAGGAGTGGGCGGCAGTGTACTAGCAGGAGAAGCCAAGGCCACCCGGCTGGCCTTGCTGCCTCCCCACTGCAAACCCCAAACAGGCTGAGTCTGGAGAAGCCCTGGGCCTAGCAGAGCCCCCGGTAGGAAGTGATGGCAGCTCCTTGCCCATTTATGGTGGCAGCAGGGATCCTAGGCTGAGCCTAACCAAGCCTGCTGGCAGCAGCTGGGCGGGGCTACCACAGTGGCATGGTTCCCTAAGACCCTGTCCCCAAAACGGAGGGAGGGCACACAGTGTATGCCTTCTGTGCCTGTCTCTCCCCTCCCTCTCTCCTTTTCTTCTTTTCTGTTCTCATACACTCAGCACTCATTCAATGCCAGACTCTGTGTCAGGGCAGGGAATCCACACTTGGTGGGCACGGTCTTTAGTTCCTGTTTCGCAGTGTCCAGATCAGTATCATGTCTTTGGGACTGTTTCCGACATGATTTCTATATCTGTTTCTTGGATGGCTTGATGGGACAGTGCTGGCTCGTGTGCACGGTCTTTGCTGGAACTGTCCCCAGGGTTGGCCCACAGCTGAGATGGCCCACCTTTCAGCAGAGCAGCAGGTCTTTGGCCTGCCATTCAGGCATCGCCATGGCCTGGCCTCAACTTGCCTTTCTGGTCTCCTATTCCAGCCTGTCCCCAACCTGATGACTCACTGGTTCCCAGAGCTCAGCTCTTCCCAGTCATTGTCGCTCTTGATTCTGTGCCACCCAGCTGGCCCCAGCTTAGACCACCTTCCTGTCCGGGCCTGTTAAGACCCAGTGTCACCCGTCAGGGCTGAACACACCTATCACCTGATTCGTGAAGCTTTCTGGTGTGGCCCTCCTCTGGGAGTAAAGCTTTACACTTGACTTGTTATGCCATGTGGCCCAGTGTGTTTGTGGCCCAGTTAGCCATGCCACTGGGAGGTGACCTCATTGAGGGCCAGACCCTCTGTCTTACTTGTCTTCTGCGCTCTTTATGGACCCTAGCACATAGTAGGTCCTTTAATGGATGTTTGCTAAGGGAGGGAGTCAGGGAAAATTAATATTAACCCATGAGTTAGTTTTCTGTGGCTGCCATAAAAAATTACCACAAATTTAGCACCTTAAAGCAATCGAAATATACTCCCTCATAGTCCTGGAGCCCAGATGTCCGAAATCAGTATCACTGGGCCAAAATCAACGTGTTGGCAAGGTCTGGAGACCTTGGGGTAGATCCAGTGCTTCCCTCACTACCTTCCTGTGGCTCCTGGCGTTCCTGGGCTCTGGCTGTGTCCTGAGCAATCTTCAAATCTCTCTGCTCCACCTTTACCGCACCTCTCCTCTGCAGATGCCAGATCTCCCTCTGCCTCTCCTATAACGATACCTGTGACTGGATTTAGAGTCCGCCCAGATAAGCCAGGATCATCCTCCCGTTTCCAGATCCTTAATTTAATCACACCTGTGAAGAACCCCCTGCCCCCTGCCTTTTTGGCCATAGAATTCACACAGGTCCCAGGGATTAGGATGCAGACATAACACAACCTGTTGTAGGATTTCACCTGTGTATACGTTCCAATTTCTGATTCATAACATCTTGGGTGTCTGGATCCGGGAGGCATTTATTTGATGGCAATGGTGCTGACGGTGGCACCGTTTCATAGACCGCTAGGGGCAGCTGGTACAGCTTGGAGAGACAAGCTGAGAGCAAGGTGTTGGGAGATCTGTTTATCGTGTTCATTTCTGTCAGAGGCTGTTCCAGGCGATGGATTGTTTCACTCTATGGAATGGTCCTCTCTCCCCACCTGCAGGGAATCCAGAGAGAAACTGGAGATCTCCTGAACTGCTTCTCCCAGGCTAGGTTTTGGGACATTTGTTAAGGGAAGGCTTCCATCTGTAAGGTTTGCTTTTAGGACAATGGAGGGAGATTGGTTCCAAGGTACACTCAAGCAACCAAACTTTGGGGCCTTAAAAAATAGACATGACGTTTTCCTGTATTAAATACTGGTCTGTTGGCTTGGATTCTTGTTTATTTGAATCCTGATTCTGCCATTAGGGTGTTGCCTGCCCTTTCTGGCTCGAGGGCATCCCCACATTTGCAAACCGGGCTCCTTGGTCTTCTCCAGTGTTTGTGGATTTGGCTTCTACAGCTCTGCGGACCCCATGCAGCCCTTTGCTGATCAGTTATGTTGAATAAAGCAAACAGGGCACATCCTGTCAGCTCAGAATGGAGACGGTTTTCAGATTTCATTTTTATCAAGTCCCAGCCAATGCCAAAACCTTTGCACCAAGGACTCTGTAGTGTCTTGACCGGTGTTAACTAGTTGATTCTTGTCTGAAGATGTTTCTATGATCTAGTATATATCAGCATGGCATTTGAAACTCTTAAAAACGCTGAGCTAGGGGCAAAATGAAGGGGCGTTCACCGCCCTTCAGCTTTAGTGAGTCCCGGAAGCAAGGTAACCATCTTTGAGATGAGCCAGTCAAGGAATGCCAGTCCCCACGGACTCCCAGGCCCCACGCCTCTTACTTGACTCCTAGTTGGAGGCTTTAGGCCAGAAGATCTTAGCCGTGTTGTGTTCACCCCCCAGGGCTGCAACAGACAAGATACGGTTTGATAGGAAGCCCTAGGAGGAGTGTGGTGGGTTCCCCAGTCCTGGGCACTCTACTTGCCGTGGATTGGTGTACATCATCTCTAGGTGCCTTTCAATTAAATTGCTAATTTAATTGATGACTTTTATTTTCTTGATGCCTGGAGGGTGAGGAGGCCTGGAACAGCAGACAGAGGCCCCCGCCCCTGGGCTCTGGCAGGAGGAATGAGAAACACGTGTGGTTTCCTCTGCTTCAAGGGCTCAGCCTCTCCCTGCCGCTCCCACTGACTGGCCCACCCTGCTCCTCTCATCCCTGTGGGTTTCACCTCCTCAGAGGGGCCTTCCCTTTGACCCAAAATGTATGTTTCCTGTTGTTGCTGTGGTGCATTACCAGGAACAAGTGACTTAAAACAAGAGAAATTTACCGTCTTACAGTTCTGGAGATCAGAGTGCAAAATGGGTCTCACAGGGCTCAAGTCCAGGTGTGGGCAGGGTCGCGTTCCTTCTGGAGGCTCCAGGGGAGCAGTGTTTTCTTGCCTTCTCCAGCGTGTAGATACCACCCATATTCCTTGCTGCATGGCCCCATCTTTCTTCGTCATCTTCACAGCTGGCAATGTTGGGCCGAGTCGTTACCATGATGCCATTTTGCCGGTTCTCTCTCCTGTCTTCCTCTTCCACTTATATGAATACTTGGGATGTTATCAGACCCACTTAGATAATCCAGGATAATCTCCTTATCTTCAGGTCAGCTAATTAGCAACCTTAATTCCCCTTTGCCATATAACCTACCATGCTCACGGGTGCCAGGGTTAGCATGCAGACATGGGAGGTGGGGCCTGTTATTTTGCCTACCACACCATCTAAGCCAGGACCCCCCAACCCCAGTGCTCTCTTAAAACATCCTGTTCTTTTTTTCTTTTTTCTTTTTATACAGAGAGGAAGGGGGAGAGAAAGAGAGGGAGAGAAACATCAATGTGTGGTTGCCTCTTGCAAGCCCCATACTGGGGACCTGGCCTGCAACCTGGGCATGCACCCTGACTGGGGAATCGAACCAGCGACCCTTGGTTCATAGGCTGATGCTCAATCCACTGAGCTACACCACTCAGGGTCATCCTGTTCTTTTTACTCCTGAGTCCAAGACATGGAAATAATTTAATCAGTGCTGTGCTCCTTCCTTGTCTGCCTCCCCTTTGGGGCTGTGCAGTACGCGGGAGTTGCACCATCACGAGGCTATGTCTGTTCTGTTCGCTGCCGTGTCCCAGTTGCTGGCTGAGTGCCTGGCCGAGAGCAGCACTCAGGAAATGCTAGTTGAAATATGAGGGGGGCCTTGGGCTGGGCCGCAGTGAGAGCTCTGCCCAGTGCCGGGGCAGTGCAGCCAAGGATGCTGGGCAGCTGCGTGCTGAAACCGGCAGGCTGGGGGCTAGGAGCGTGGGCTCTGCAGTCAGACCGCCTGGTTTTGAGTCACTGACCTGCCTCTCACTAGCTGTGTGACTTGGGGCAAGTTATATACCTTCTTTGTGCCCTAGTTTCTTCCTCATCTATAAAATGGGGATGAAGATAATAAGTGAGCAGGAAATGATGTAATATATATAAAAAGCCTTAGAACCTTGCCTGGCACATATTAAGTGCCATAGAAGTGTTCGTTATAATGTTGCTGCTGCTGCTGATGGTTTATACAGGGGTCTGAGCTGGGTGGGTGTGGTAGTGAGAGGGGAAGCCCAGCTGGCATGCCTAACACTGGCCTGGCTGAGTCGGCATTAAATCAAGAGCTCTCCAACCCTGGCTGGTGTGGCTCAGTGGATTGAGCACCAGCCTGCAAACCAATGGGTCGCCGGTTCGATTCCCAGTCAGGGCACATGCCTGGATTGCGGACCAGGTCCCCAGTAGTAGGCGCGCAAGAGGCAACCACACATTGATGTCTCTCTCCCTCTCTTTCTCCCTCCCTTCCCCTTACAAACAAAAGCTTTAAAAAAAAAACAAACAAAACTCTCTAGCAGAGCTCATACCCCATAGATCAATGGAAGCACCAGTTAGAGAAGAATCCAGCCACAGTCAAGAGTGTTTCCAGGCAGGAGTAGAGCAGACGCTGGATGCTGCAGGTCTGGAGAAAACTGAGAGGCACCTGGGGTTGGTCCAGTTGGGAAACATGTCTTGGTGATGGGAGACTGCAGGTGAGGCTGTGACGTGTGTATCCTTGGCCATCTGAAGAGGAGAGCAGCGGCTTTGGGAGTGGGTCGGGGGCCCCGCCCAGTGACTGGAATGGGCCCACATGGGTGGGGGTGTGGCCTGCCAGCCTAACCTGGATGAATGGGACTGGCTGGAAGGGGGGCTGACTGAGGAGGCTGGTGGCCAGCACGGTTAGGTTTTGAACTTGTCAACTTTTGGAGGCCAAGCAGACATCCAGGTGAAGCCCTCTGCAGACAAGTGGTAAAGCAGGTCAAGAGCACAGGGGCCGGGTCTGGCCCAGAGAGAGAGAACGGAGGGGAACCGTGGAAGGAGTGTGGCTTCAGCACTGCTGAGCTGTGTGACCCCTGGCCTCTCTGAGCCTGCCTGGCCTTCTGTTTGTGAGGACCGTCTGCCATGATGGTTGTGCAGTTACCTAGGGCCCAGCTGCGTGAGGCATGAAGGGTACTGAGTTCTGAGGGGAGGAGATGTGGGTTTCTTTTGTCCACCTTAAGCCCCTCCCAACTCTAAGCAGGCGGACTCGGGGGCCGGGAGACTCTGGATCGTGGCCAGGCTCAGCCAGGGACCCATTGTGTGATCCGACATGCCGCGTCCACTCTCCGGGTCTGCTTTCGCCCGTGGACCAGGGGTAAAATAGCCCCCGCACAGCCCCATAGGCGTGACCAGGCCCAGGGAATAGGAGTCGGACACCTGCCCTGTCTTGTAGAAAGCCTCCTCCCCGTAATTAGAACTGAAGGCAGGAGAGTGGGCAGGCTTGAGGGGGAGGGGCGCAGCAGAAGCCAGTGAGGTGGGAGGGACAGGAGGACCAGGTGGGGGATAGGACCAGTGCTCTCCATCTGCCTTCCTGGCCTAAGCATTGGCTCGGGGAGTATTTGCTCAAGGGATTGCTGGTCTTTCTTCTTAGCTCTTACTTGCCCCTCGCCAGGGCTCCTGATGGTCCTGTGGCCTGGGCTCTTGCAAAGCTTCCTGCATACCTTTCCTAACCTGGAGTTCGCCCACCTGTTGATCATTTCTGACTCTTTGCTGCCCTCTAGTGGCCCCTGGCCACTCTGCCACAGCAGGAACATGGCATTTACCCCAGGGAATGCTGGGCACAGCCAGGATGAAACGGCAGGTGGTCATTTATTTGCTCATTCATTCATTCTTCAGACATTTCCTGAGAGACACTGGGGGTTATATCTGAGCTAGGTGTGATGTTGCAGACACAGCCCCTGCCCTCAGGGAGCTCACAGTCTAGCTGGGGAAACACAAAATCACCTTTGCATGCTAATGTGAAGAGCTAAAATCCAGGTGCGTGCTGAGGAAATGCACAGGAGGAGGCTGCTGAGTCCGTTGGGGCAGTGGGTGGGGTGGGGAAAATCAGGGAAGACTTCCCACAGGAGGCCGCTTGAGCTGATCAGGTTGCAGTAACTATCCATCCAGCCATCACTTCTTCTTTTCTTTCCTCCTTTCTCCCTCCAGTCCTTCCTTGCTTCCAACATTTGTGAACCATCTACACGTGCCAGGCATGAGCCTTGGGATGCAAAGGTGAACTGAGAACTTGTCTATGAAAAGTTCTCAGTCTGTAGTGCAGACAGCAAGTTGGTAAGGGCCTAGGGGGGCAGACGTGGTAACAGGTTAGCTCAGGGACTCTGGCAGTACAGGGTAGAGGGGTCCAGCCTAGATGGGGGGCATCAGGCATAGAACGCTCCAGAATTTCTCTATAGGAGAGCTGGGGCAGGAAAGGGCATATCTGAAGCTGCTTTTGCAGAAAGGTTTGCTAAAATTAAGAAACGCTGTCCACACCAAAGAATGCAGCAAATTAGGAGCATAGCTAAAGCGTCCCAAGTCACCCACGGTGCTGCCCTGGGTCAGGGGAGGAATCTAAGAGGAGAGAAGTCTCTGGCTTGGCTTGTCATTCAGGGAGCAGCACATGTTAGCGGGGGGGTGGGGGGGGTGGAGTGAGGAGGGAGAACAGGAAGGATTCGGGCAGGGCCGAGGCAGTGAACACAAATATTCGGAGACCTGTGTTGCTTCTACACACACTGGAGTCCTTCCAAACACCAGATTGAATCTACTGGGGTTATCTGGGCTTTCCTCGCTGGAATTTGCAGCCCCGTCTCCATGACCTCATCAGCTGTCAGCCTTCAGCTGGAGCGACTGCTGAGGCTAAGCCTGTGGCCACTCACCTGGGCCAGTGCTCTCCAGAGAGCTCCTGGCAGTGCCTGAAGCCTTCTGGGGCAGGAGAAAGCTTTCCAGTGAAGCCAGATGGCCTCTGCCCCATGAGCTAATGCCACCGACAAGCCTCCCCCGAAACCTACCAGGCGCTCTGTAGTCTGTACAGAGAGCTGCACCTCTTACCCCCCGGCTGCAATTTGAAAGCATCTTGTGAGGTTGGGTATGTATCCCCGTCTCAGAGGTATGCTAGCTGAGTTCAGAGAGACACCATGCTCACCAGGGGACACGGCCAATCAGGGGTGTGGCAAGGCCTGGCAGCTGGAACACATGTCTCAAGTTCACCCAGCCCCTGGCGCCCATGAGAGCCAGAGGGATTGGGCTCTGGACCAGGGGAAGGTCTTGTTTCCCTTGGGGCTCCCCCAGGTCTGTGGATGGCCCTCCTGACCCAGAGACTTCTTGTGGCCCAGGAGCAGCCCTTCCCAGCTGGGACACCAGAGAACCACACTTCATATTCTTGTATATTCCCTCTGCTCCCATGCTTGCCTGTCCATGTGTGACCCTGTTAGGCCCCCATCAAATGATCTCTGCTTCAGGAAGCCTCCCCCGACTCCATGCAGGAGCCTTATCTCTCCCTTGAGCGTGGCCCAGGGCACTGCCCACGGGCAGCCTCTGTCAGAGCTGCAGTGACCAAGTGCTCCCATCTCCTGGTTCCTCCTCTTGGACCCCTCCGCCTGCCCAGTCCCTGCAAACAGTAGGCGCTCAATGCACATAGGTAGAATTTATTTGAATGTGGACATACCCCTCCCTGTCCTGTCCAGTGCCAAGTCAAGGGTTTAGAGTCCAGCTGTGCAATAAACAGGGCTTCAGCTCGACCTCCACGCCCCCATGCGCTCTTCCAATATCAGCTCTGGCTCCTCTGTGGAAGACACTGAGACAATGGCCCTTGTTACCCTCTGCTTGAGTTATTTATTTTTTTCACTTTTCCCTCCTTCCTCTCTCAGGGGACTCGCCTCTCGCCCTCATCCCTCATGTTTTCCCTTTCACTTGACTGTCACTCTCATTGTCCTCCCGGGGGCCGGGAACGCAGGGTGACAGGCAAGGGGAGCCCAACCGGGCTGGGGAGGCTGAAAATATAGTCATTAATGGGACCCGCGAAGCCCAGATGTCCTCCCTGAATGCGGGTAATTTGTTTTTAATGAAAAACCACGCGGTGACCCTGAACAAATGAATTTTCTTTATAAGGAGTCTATGTGCAATGGCACAAATAAAGGACCCGAATCGGGGAGACTGAGATCCAGGGTGGAAGAAAGAGAGAAAGAAAAGAGGGAAGGAGGGGAAAGGAGAGCAAGAGAGATAAAAGAGGGAGGAAAGGAAATTGTAAAGTGACAACTGTGTTATCAAGTCCTTTTGTCTAAAAAGAGCAATCCCAGGTCACAAATGCCTTGGGCATTGTCCTGCCGGAGCAGGATGCGTGACAGTCGCGGCCCTTTCGCGGTCTTGGTCACAACAATGTGAAGAACGGGAACCACCATCTGGACGGATCTTCACAATGTACCAGCCTCTTGGGCGCGGGGATCTCAGAGGGTGCCCGCCTCAGCATTAGGGGGGCATGGTTATTAGCCCCATTTCACAGAGATGAAAACTGAGGCTTAGAAAAGTGATTTGCTGAAGGTCACACAGCTAGCAAGTGGTTGAGTCCAGATGACAAGGGAAGGACTTTGACAGTTTGGAGTTTGACTCAGACAGACTGCTAAAATCTGGAAATTGCTCCCTCTGTGAGACAGTGATGGTCATAGGAGGCACCGGGTCTATACAGAGGAGGCTTGAATAGAAGCAAATACCCGTGGACCCTGGAACTTTCCTTCTATTAGGGCTTTGTTAATGTGCAGAGTTTCTGGGAACACTTTGGGTGGGAAATTCCTGGGAAGAGAACTCCCCAAAAACTTGGGAGACATTTGGGGAATGGCTGCAAGGGAATTGGAACCGGGAGACCAGCCGTGAGCCACACACTAGCACCCAGGACCTTGCGTGGGGAATGTAGAGCAGATAACGGGACAGCAGCTAAGGCATCGACTCCACGGAGGTCCAGGCTGAGAGCCCTGCCCCTGGCTTTGGGGGGATCTGCCCGAAGGAGAAGCATCGAAGGCCTAGATTGGGGTGCGTGTGCGTGGTGTGGCGGTGGGGGGAGGGGGTCTGTTCTAACGCATCCCTCGCAGGGGACTGGAGATGGCCCTTGTACATTCGGCAGCCGGTCCTCCTTCCATCATGGGTGGACATGGCTGAGAGTCACTGTAGTTTAGAACTCAGCCTGGGAGTGTGCGGATGAGGTCAAGGAGAGGACTCATTCAGGTCACATGGCATGTCAGAGGGAGAACCAGGCTGCCCTCTTGCTGCGGTAGCAGCCTGCGCTGTTGTCCCCCCTGCACTAGTGGGAAATATCAACACCTGCCCCCCGCCCCACCACATGCACTTTTTAGTTCTTCACTGAAGCAACGGAAAGGAAGCATTTTTTCTCCTGACCCTATGCAGGCCTAGCGTCCCTGGGGTGGCCCCTGCGTGACCTTGCTTCTAAATCAACTCAAAGCAGGCCTCATACCCCAACTACCCCAACTTTGTCGTGTTCTTCCTGAGCCCACGTCCTTCTCCCAGGCCCTGGAACCTGACAGGCTGCAAAAGGGTCTCCTGAGATGCGATGCTGGCAGTGTCTCTCCCCCGTGCCCGTCAGAGGTTCTGCCTGGGACCTACGGGCCATGCCAAGGCCCCAGTTCCTCTGCTCCCTGCTTTCTTCCCAGCGTCGGGCAGCTAGACAGAAAGAAATGGTTGTTTTCTTTTCCTGGGTTCAGTTTCCCTCTGGAAGTTGTGACCCAATTAGAAAATCAGGCAAATCGAAAAATCTGGCCGCGACCTGGCGGAGGCTATGAAGTCTCAGCTGGCGTTTAGGTCTCTGCTTCCCACGCCTGTCTGTGAGCCTGGCTGGCTCAGGCGTCCTCGGCACCTGGAGCAGACGTTCCCTGGTGTTGTGCCTCCAGAATAGATGGTTTATTCCCCACCGACTTCCAAAATGGATTTGGGGCAACTTCTTGACTTTTCAGTAACATCAGCTCCAACCTGAAATCCCTGTCATAAAATAGAAGGCCTGCCTATGGGTCGCATGCTGGCCCCACCCACGAGCCGACTGGCTGTGAACAGGCTCCCTCCACCAAACCAGGGCCCTGAGATGGCCCTGTGCCTGGGACTACCCGCACTTCACTGCTGGGAGCAGGGAGCTCATGTTCTTGGAAGTAGTTTCTGTCTGGGTGCATTCCAGAGCACACTTCCAAAAACACACTTTTAATCAAAAAGCAGATCACTAGAAGAACTAGGGCAAATTGTGATTTTTGAAGGTGGACAATTACACATTCCAGGAGGGACTGCCATGTGGCCAATAAACTCCTCCGGTCAAGTCTTGGGTTACTTACACCACCAGTGAACTGACCGGGTAGGATCTCTCTTAACTGTCCTCGTTTTCGGGACAAGTTCGGGCCTGCCTCCCTCCCTTCCTTCTCTCTTTCCTTCCTTCCTTCCTTCCCCCACTCCCTCTCTCGCCCTCCTGCCCTCCCTCCCGTATTCCCATCTCTCTTTCCTTCCTCTCTTCCTCCTTCCTTCACTCATCACTCATTCATTCATCCATTCAGTCATTCATCACCCGACCCCAGAGCTCCTCCTGAGTGTTGACCAGTTCAGAGTAGACACAGAAATACCGAATTTCCCCAGACCCAGGCATCTCTATGAGGAGAATCGCCCATATGACCTGCTCAGAATGGATAGAAGCCCGCTTGAATGCGGTGGGTTTGTGGGATTGCTAGGCCCAGGGACCAGACAGGGACTCCTGGGGGACAACAGAGGGTGAGGTTTGCGGGATGCAGGAGCTGAGGGCTCGAGTGCTGACGAGAAGGGACGCTCTGGCCTGTGGCCAGCCCACCCTGGGTCTCCCCGGGAGGGCTCCACGGGAAGCCTGGCCCCTGCAAATCTCCATCCCTGCGACGGGTGCCAAGCCCGTGTGTACAAACAGGGGGCTCAGTATTTAGGAGCAGGGAGGAGCAGGGAGCTGCCCCGAATGGCTGCCCGCTTTGGAAATTTCTATGCATTTGTAATAACAAAATTACCATAATTTGCTCGTTAACGCAGCTAGATCAGTCAAGCATTGTTCCATCGCGGGCAGGGAGGCCACTGCGCCTCTCTCTGTACACTCTACACACCCCAGCCAGCCTGCCAGCCCGTTAGAGCGCTGGAAATTAGCATGCAAATGGTCCTAATTCGGTGGGCGAGCTGTCAGGCAGCGCCTCTCTGGCCTTGTCTCTGTGAAGGCCCTGACAGCCCAGCTCCAGCGCCAGCCCACCCTCCTCGCTCCAGCCAGGAGGGGCTCGGAGGGGCACCTCCAGACTGACAGCTTGGCGGCCTCCCTCCCTCCGTCAGCGCCATCAGGCCTGGCGGCAGCCTCCCTGGGGAGCAGGCAGGGCCTGCCACCATGCTGGCCAGACTGCGGAGGCAGGCAGGCGGGCGGGCTGGTGGGGGAGGCTGGCCGGGGCTCAGGTCCACCAGCCTTGGCTGGACTGGGGCAAGGGGCGAAGTGAGGATGGAGGGTGGCCTCTGACGCAGCGCCCGGCCGGGGCCCAGGGGCCCTTATGGCTGCTGAGTTCTGAGAGTGTCCCCAAGGGAACTCTGGGGCACCTTCTTTCACCTGCATATCCATGAAGAGCAAGTTCAAGTCCCGCCTTGCTCTCCCTTCGTTGCACTCCAGGGCTGACCTTTACATACCCCTGCTCTCCTTCCCCCATACCTGGAACGTTGCTGTCCAAATCTGTGTACGGAATTCCTCCAGCTGCAATGCTGTGACGGAGAGTGGTGGGGGCGGGGGGCAGCTGAGAAGGTGTGTGGTGTAGGCAGGACACGTTGGACCAGGGCTCAGCCCTTTGGGTCTCAGTCCTACCTCCAGGTTTACTAGCCTTTGGGGGAAGTCACCTTCCCCGCTCTGGACCTCGGTCTCCACATTTTTATGGTGGAGGCATCTTCATGATCTTCCTCGCAGAATTCTCCAGGGAAAGAGGGAGGAAGAGGCTGCTCGGTAGCAGTAGCTGGCATCTAGTGAGAGCTTCTGTATACCAGGCCCTGTGCCAACCGCCTTTTATTCCCCCAGCTGCTTACTCTTCACAGTAACCCCAGCGAGCCAGTGTGGGTGTCACTCCATTTCACAGAGGAGGAGGCCAAAGCCTCAGCTCGCACCGAGTAACCTGTCCAAGCAGCAGGACCATGGCAGAGTCCAGCCTTGCTTGCTCCAGAGCCCTTTTAACAAGAGAGAACGCAGGACCCTGAGAGCCAGATCATGCCTCTGCCGTGACCGTGACAGGCGTGAGGATGCCACCTTGCAGGCAGCCTGTGCCTCTCTCAGTGCTCAGCACATCCTCAGCACTGAATAAATGTGAGCTGAAAGAAGAGAGCCCAGGTGGGCCCCGGTATGACTGCCTTCAGGGATCCACTGTACCCATCCTTACATTCCCTTCCTGATGCGTGACAGCAAAGTGAAGAAGCTACTGCAGCAAAAGGAGGTAAAACCAAAGGGCTGAACTCAGTTTCCCCCAGGCGATTTCTCAGGACCCTGCTCCTTCCCCTCCTGGGGGGGTACAGCCCCCTGCCAGGATTTGGGGTTGGTGAGTGGAGGGCAGGCTGGGTCTCAGCCCCCACATGCCCAATGAGCTGGTGGTTCTTGTGCAGGGGACAACCTACTCATCCATACATGGCCACCCCGCCCCCTTTACTGGGTCTTTTAGCTCTCAGATAAATGGAGAGGTGAGAGGGACCCTGAGAAATTCAAAACCCCGGCTGGCCCCGGCTGCCTGAGGAGAAGAGGGGCCTCATGAGCCCGAGTCTCTGCTGCATCGCAGCACCACCCACCACCCAGCACAGAGCCTGGCACAGAGCAGGTGCTCAGGGAAGGTTTGAGAAGCCACACTGAATAACACGTGGACCAAAAGAGAAAATAAACACACACACACGTGCAGGAATGAACTAAAAGTCACCCAGCCTGCCTACCTCAGACCGAACACCTCGAGCCAGGGGTAACTCTTCATATCCATGTGGCTTTTCCTTCACACCTACTCTTTGTTTCGTTTCTGTGGGACGCGTGTTATGAGCCTGATGGAACTTTAGGTCTCCAAGTACCAACCTCTCTGTAGCTGCTGTTGGGCTGTTCAGAGCGTCTCTTGGAGAGAATAAGCCCTGCCAACCACAGAATCCAGGCAGGCACTGTGAGGCCAGCGCAGCGACACATTCATTCCCACCCCAGAGGGCCACGCTTGGAACTGCTGAAGTTCCCTGCGTGAGACCAGATGGGTGCCTGCAAACTGCATTTCGGCTCGAGGAAGAATTGCCCAGGCTCCCCCTAGTGGAGAGTTGGGACGCGTCGCCCTCCTGCGTTCCTGGTTTGTGGCAGGACAAGATAGGACTGCCTCCGTTGCTACACCCCTTCTCAGTTTCAGAGCAGTTGGTACTTCCATGCTCTCATGGAATCCTCACCACAAGCTAGTAGGTACTCTTGGTTTTCACTTTTGCTATAGGCTCAGTGAGAGGGAGGGATGTCCCAAGGTCACGCAGAGCCAGGGCTAGAATCCCAGGTACTTCCCTTTCCACCCTGGCCTCACTCCGTGAGGGCCCTTGGCTGTGACCAGCAGAGCATCTACCTGCATGGCCACACAGCCTGGCCCCTCCCAGCCTCGAGGGCATTAGGCTTTAATGGCCAGAGGTGCCCACTCTGTGGGGAGATCAGTCTTTCCATAAATATTTGCTGTAGCTTCCTTACTGGTCTCTCCGCTCCCACCCTTGCCCCCACATTCTCAACATAGCAGCCAGAGTAAACCTGTTACAATCAGAGTCAAGCCATGTCCCTCTTTTGCTCACTCAGAGTAGAGGCCAAAGTCCTCACATGGTCTCCCCCTTCCCGCTTCTCTCCTTGACCTCGTCTTCTGCCTCCCACCCCTCACTTCTCCCCAGCCACGCAGACCTCCTTGATGCTCCCCCACCCCCCACCCATTCTCCGGCCTCAGGGCCTTTGCACTCGCTGCTCCCTCTGTTCAGAGTGCTCTTCTTACAGACATCCACACGACTGTCTCTCACTTCCTTCGACTCTGTATTCAAAAGTCACCTTCTCAGTGAGACCATCCCTAGTCACTCTATCTAAAATTTTCCTGCTTTCTGTTTTCTCCTTAACACATACTGTATGCCTTATTTTTAATTTATGTTTGTTGTGTGTCCATTAGAATATAAACTCTATGAGGGCAGGGACTTTTATCTGTTTTGTTCGCAGCTGCATCCTTGGTGTCTAGAAAAATGCCCGGTCCTCGGTCAGTATCTGGGGAATGGATAGGGCGACAGAATGCTGGCTGTTGCGTGCCTTGCACCGAGGCAAACACACCCCGGCTCTCTCCAGCACACGTGTGTAGCTCCCCCACCCAGCCCTACCTTGGCTCCCTTAGGGGGTCTCTTCGCTCTCCCTTCCTGGGCCCCTAAAGGTATCTCCCCGCCTCTCCTCCCAGGTCCTTCCCGACAAAGCCACCTCTCAGTCGGGTCTGTGGGCTGGTCCCAGAAACATGGATGAAAGTGTCAATTTAATTTAAGAAAGTAGCCATCCCCATCAGCACAGCCAACTTCAGGACTGACCGACTCACTGAATTCATGGGGAAACTGAGGCCTGGACTGGGGAAGGGGCTTGCTCCAGTGACTTTGTGGTGTAGATGGGACTTCACCGGGGTTTCTGCCTCCTGGTTCAGCCTTGGCCGTTGTGACAACCAGCCTGAGGGGTGACCCTGATTCAGCTCCCTCCACGGAGCATATGCCTTATCAAGCTGGCTGAGTAACGGCGGCGGCTGCCAAGTGACCTGCTTGGAGTCCACCCGCACCAGCTAGCTCCTCTTGGGAGTCAGCCTTCTTACAGGTTGGCCTTTTGGGGCCCCCTTTTCAGAGGGCCTGGGGACTAGACACCGGCGTGCCTCTGAGGACCCTGGGAAACTCCTTAACGTGGGTCAGCGCTTCCCAGACCTCACTGCACACAAACAACCCACAGGTCGTCTCTCAGACCTTAGGTCAACCTAGAGCGAGGCTCAGGACGCCGCCTTTCTGACGAGCTCCTCAGTGCTGCCACCGGCCCTCAAGCTCGCTGACCGTGGAGGCACGTCGGAAGCTTGGACAAACACTGCTACCGGACCCCCGCCAGAGGGTCCGATTTCACTAGCCCGAGGTGTGGCCTGATCTTGAGAACCAGGGGCCTGAGTCCTGCCCTCTGGGGCCGCTCCACTGTGGGAGAACAAGACAATGTAAAGAGAAAGGAGTTTGCTGACGTGCTGAGGAAGGGTGAGGAGCTGGGAGGCTACATCTATTCTGGGGCAGCTCTGGACTGAATTGGGGTGCAGGTCCTGAAGGAAACGGAGCTGCTGAGACCCTGAGGCCAGCAGTGGGGAGGGTGGTGAGCCCCAAGAGCCCTTCCAGGCAGAGGAGCGACCAGCAGAGCTGAAGCGGCTGAATGGCCCTGCAGAGCCCCATCTTTGGCTTCGTTCTTGACCCTGACTTTGATAGAGAAGCAACTCCCCCATCCCTTCCTCTCCCCAGCCTGCCTCTCATACCTGTGTCCGTGCTCTGGTCCCCAGCCACCCAGGATCCAAATAATTTATGTGTGTGTTGTCCCCTCCCGCAGACTGCGGACTCTTGGTGGGCAGGGACCGTGTCTGATTCATCTCTGCCTCTCCCAAGCCTTGGGCGCGGGGGGCAGGAAAGGTGTGTGGAATTGAGTGCGTTCCTCGGGGCGCACTGGGGCTCAGGGGCTCTGCAGCTGAGCTCCCAGCGCACAGCAGAGCCCGCGCATCGTGGTGGTAATTGTGGAGGTAAATCTTGTCTGGTCTTCTCGCAAACACTTGGTCAGGCATTCCATAAATATGTCAGCAGCAGCATTAAAATTTGATGGCAGGCGGCACAGGTCGGGACTAGCACTGTGACTTCCCAGCAAGGTATGACACCATCACCTCCCTCTCATTAGTCAGCGGCGGGGACGCTCTGGCCGGCTTGCTGAGCCGGGCCCAGCCAGGGGGAGGCGATTTCTTCAGAGGAGGACCCCTGGCTGCTCTGAGGGACAGGCCAAGGTCTAGGCCACAGAAAAGTAACTCAGCTTTGGGCTGACATTGGGCTGAGAGGAGTCCCCGGAGGCTCTGGGAGTGTGCCGGGAGGTTGGAGGGCCTCAGGGCTGGAGGGGGCTGGGGCCATTTTTTGAGTCCAGGAGCTGAGCTGGCAATAGGGGCTGGGGACTTGTTTCAGCTTTAAGAAGCAGCCTGGTGGAGATTGTCAATTTGCCCACAAAAAGGCCTCAGAGAACAGTTTGCAAGGGCATTGGGTTGGTCTCATTTAAGCAAGCCAGGGGTCATCTGGGCAGGAGTCAGGGAGAAAAAGTATTCCCAGTGGCAAAAAGACTGAAAACCAATCTTGCCTACCTCCCGCTCCGCCAGAGTCCAGGCTCAGCGAACATGTAAGGGACTTACTCAAGGTCACAGTGATAGAGACAGATAAGATCAGGGGTCCTGGCTCTTAGGTCAAGACTTTCCCTACAATCCGGAATTTGGGGCACTTGTTGAAATATGGAAAAAATCTGGAAATACAATTTTCATTAGAAAACAAGCCCCAGTGCATCCTGTTTTTCAACAGTCCCTGTGTACCAAGGACTAAGCATCAAATAGCCCCTCACACTGTTTGATTCACAAAAGAGCTTGAACATGTCGGTATTATTTAGTCCTGTGAGTGCTGTCATGCCACACTGCAAGTGAATAACTCAGGTTCAGAGAGGCAAAGCAATATCTCTGAGGCCACGCAGCTAAATGGCTGAGGGGCTTTGACAGGGACAGTCCGACTCCGAGCCTGCAGGCTTCCTGTCACACAGAATGTCAGTCACTGCTGCTCTCAGTCCCGGTGCAGAATGTCAGTGCCCACCTGTTAACAATTATTTATGAAAATCATGATGTGACTCAGAGCTAAGGGTTTCTGGGTTTATTAGCGAAGGTCCTCCATTAGCAGTTGCCTTGTCAGGAGGTTCAAAGAGAGAACAGCTGGCCTCTGTAGCTTGTTCCACTCTAGGACACATTGTATCCTGCCGAACTTCCTCTTGTTTTTGTGGCGCTGGAGGCTGGCCTCGCCCCCAAGCTCCTTCCCATGGGGATGGGGCCGTGCATTTTGACTGTTTAGAATGCAGCCAGGACTGGTGACGGGTGCACAGCGACAGATTTTGGTAACCCCATTAAATGATACAGCTTCAGTGTCCTTCAAGGCCCAGATCACAGCCACTTCTTCCAAGAAGCCTTCCTGGATATCCCAGCCAGAACAAATTATAACTTCAGCTCTGCTCATAAATCCATCTTGCCCTTTGCTGGTACCCAGATGTCTAGTTCTGGGTCTAAGAATCCCCTTAGATGCAGGGAGCTTCCTAAGGACCGGGGGGCGCTAGCACCGAGCTCTGAAGGTAGTAGAGCCACCGTGAGTGCTGATCTGAGTGGACTGACCAAAACCCTCGTGAGTTTATTAGACATCCTTCACAAATGTGTGAGTTGGGTGTCCTTGGGATTACAATTCAGTGTTATTCCAACCGAACTCTTGGAACTTGCCGCCTGGCAGCTTAGACTGCGGGATGGTGGCTTCTGGCAACCTTCTGGTAACTCAAAGAAAGTTCTCAGCTCCCCAGACCGTGCATCTTCTGGTGGCCTGATGAGAGCTAAGGAAAAACCTCCCCCATTTTTTGGCCCAGTTGCAGCCCCATGGAATGCAGTCCGGGCCTGCTCTCTGAGCTGTAACTATCAGTGGGTTCTGCTTTTTTAAAAAAACAAAACCAAGACCCCTCTTTGCCCCTTTGGAGTGAGCTAGCCCTGGCGCTGTTATTGTGTGGTGGGGCAGCCCACCAGGCCCGGTAGGGGTCCTAGACCCTCAAGAGAGCCCCCGTTCAGGGAATCTTTCCATCTGTGGGCCTGTACCCTGACCTCTGCGGCAAACAGAGCCCTCTCCTCCTTTCTGTGCGCTTTGCTGCCTTTCTTCATCTCTCTACCTCATGCTTCTTTGAAAGATCAAGGACCAGTGTTTCATGAACACTTTGCAGCACCTGTTTCTGTCTGACGGTGAAAGAGGCTGGCTCAAGGAACATCTGTTGGCAGAGACAGCGCTCAGCCAGCATTTGTGCTGCAGTCAGGGCCCTGTGCTGGGGGCCAGAGGGGCCCCTGGAATCTGTCAGTCACCCAGGATCAGTCCTGGTTCCTGTCTCCAAGGAGGAGCCGCAGACTCACCAAAAGGGGAAGGGAGGTAGGGCCGCAGCCACCCTGAGCCTGGGCAGGGATGGACTCAGGGCTGGGGGCTCTGGGGAAAGTAGGAGAACAGCTCCCTCTCAGCTGGGACAATTGATCCAGAAAGGCTTCCTAGAGGAGGTGGTATTGGAGCTGGGTCTTGACCAGTCGAGGGATTACACACGAGGAGGAGGAGAAAGGTGGCATTTCAGATGAAGGAAACAGCATGAGAGGAATGGCAGTTGTCTTGGAGCATGGCTTTAGGAGAGGGAGCAGTGGGTGGCATGGCTGGGAAACAGACCCTGCAAGGCCTTGACCGCCACCATGGGGCTTCTGGGCGTCACTCACAGGCTTGGTCCCCAAGCCTGGTGTGTGGCGGGAGTGCTGTACTATGACAGTGGGGCGGTTTCCCTTGAGTTCCCTGAAGGGTCCTTGATTTCAGGTCTCTGTGGCATAGACAGCAGGAAGTGGGCTGAAGGCACAATGGCCTCCTCTCTCCAGAGGACCCAGTTGAGGGCCAGAACCGTCACTCATCTGTCTCACAGCTGGTTAGTGGCAGAGCTGGGGCTCAGCCCTGGTCTCGGACCCTGTCTCACTGTGGCCCACCAGCACTGCCATCCAACTGCAAAATCAAGGGCTCCTTGGGTGACATGGAACTGAGATACGTTCTGTATTCTCTCCCTCACTCTCGCTGTCTCTCCCCCACCCCCCTCTCTCTCTCTCGGTTTTTCTCTTCTCTGTTTTTCTGAATGCCTTCATGGCTGACCTGAGCTGGTGGGAGAGGAGGTTTTTCCCATGAAGGGATCGATGCTCTGCATCCAGGCAACCCGGACCGACAGGGCTGACCTTCACTGCGTTTACTCTGTTCTCCTCTCCCCACTGGGAGCCTGGGAAGGTCTTGCTCTGGAGAGCGGGAGGTTGAGAAGCCTTGGCCTCCAAGGGGGCCGGGCTAGGGTTGGGTGCAGTGAAGACAGAACAGGGGAGAATCTTAGTGCTGAAACCCCGCTGAGGTCAGTTATTTACATCTTTCCCATATACACAGCTTTTACAGATGGGAAAACTGAGGCTTGGTGAGAGAAGGGACTTTACCAAGGGCACTCAGAGAGCTTTGGCAGGGCCCCGGGATCCAGTGTGTGTATGTGTGTGTGTGTACACATATCTATGCACAGCATGGGCAAAAGTAGGTTTACAGTTGTTTGTATGGAAAATAATGTATTCATTAATAAATAATAACACAAAACAAGCTCTGTGTTTCACATACAACTGTAAACCTACTTTTGCCCACCCTATATACATGAGTATATGTGTGTGTGATACAAGTTATTATATATACACGTGGATACATGTATGTATATGCATGTATGTTATATATGTAGCACATTACATAATGTAGTGACATAATATATTCACTGTTATATATAATATACAGGGTCCAGCAGAAGTAAGGCTTGAGTGTGGTTGGTAGGGCATGTGAATGTCTCACATGAGATGGACAGCAATTTGAATGTTTCACCTAAAACATCATGTGGTATGTTTGAGTGTGATATTGTTATGTTACAAAATTACATGCTTATGATTTTGTAATAAAAGATTTTGTAATGAAAAAGTGGCGTCATTTGTGCCGGGCCCAGCATGTGCCATGCACACTTGAAAGGCTGCCTGCCTGCACGGGGCGCTATGGTCACTGTAGCCATAGACAGCAGTGCGCCGGATACCCACCGACCCTGAGCCACAGCACAATGTAACATTTTTACAAAACCATGGGGAGTGGCTGGAGAAGTCTCATGGTCCTTTTCAGATCCTTTCTTCCCCCTCCTCTGCAAAGAGTTCCTTTCAAAGCCCAGTTTCAACCCTTCGGAAATAGAACTTGGCTGCGAAGTCACTTTGAAAGTCTTTCCGTATGTTAATTACAGCCGGCCAAGGTCTCGAGCAGAGGTGGGAGCCCACCATCTGCAGATGGGGTCGGCCCCCAGCGTGCTCTGCAAATCCCCATCATCTGGCAGGTGTCGTTTTGGGTTAATTAAGAGCTACGCTGAGCCGGTTTACCTGTCACTTCTGAGAATTTTAGGAAACTTCGACTTTCTTGCCATCTCGGAGCTCTTAGTGAAGGGGAAGCAGAAATCCTCTCTAATTCTGGTGATGTTCCTGGCCCTGGGTTCTCCGGGGCAGCCACATTAAGCGGGGTTTTTTGTGTGTGTGCCCCCCCACCATAAACTGTTATTTTAATCAGTCCTTTCTAGTTACCTCGTTGGTTTTCACAACTAGCTTTTCTGTATTTGAAAGACCAGTACTGTTTGGGGGAAAGCCACGATGTATCCTAAATTTCTTAAGCCTCTGCCTTCTTTCTGTGTCTTTGAGGATTGAGCATAATTCCTTGGCTTTATTCTGTCTAGTGGCTTTGGAAGCGTTTCTGATTTGCAGGTCAGGGACCTCTTTCCACAACCAGGGTTTGGGTGGTCAGTGCTGATATTAGAGTTCAGTGTCTGAGGGGATAACTCTATCAGATCCCCAGATAGCTGGGTTCTCAGTAGATCAAAGTCCTCCTTCTCGGGCATGAGAGAACATTCTCTGGACAGTGAATGAAAGAATTCACTGTCGAATTCTTTCAGCTTTGCTGTGTGTTTGGAGTCCCAACCTCCGGGGCGTGGACTGGGTGGCAGGGGAGGACTTCTTCCTCCCCGGCTGGCTCCGCCCCAGGAAGTGTTCCTTGGGATGGTGAAAGCCTCAGGGCCCAAGAATTCGGCGGGGGCGTTGCGGCCCTGCTCTGTCCCTGCCTGGCTGTGTGGCCTGGGGGCAGAGGAGGTTGAGGGAAATTATTTCTCACATCTCTCCCGGTCCCAATAACCTGGGACCGTGAGCACTGGCAGACACTGGCGAGGTTCCATGTCAGACAGCCTTGTGTGTGGAGGGCGGGGGGCTGATTTTACTGCCCATCAGTTCCAGGAAGGAGCACGATGTCTGGGGTTGGGTGGGGATGAGAGGAGCGGTTGCCAGTCCTCGGACGCCCAGTGAGAAGCCAAGTCCCTTGAGCCCCACCAATCTTGGCTCTTCCGTGGGGGTGCTGGGAGATGGAGTGCCACACCCCTGGAGAGTGTTCTTTGTTTCCTAGTCTCGCCCTCTTTTTTTTTTTTTCCCCACGAGGCCATACACAAACGGTTCCCAAGCAGCCCTTCTTTTCTGCCTTCCGGACCCCGAGGGACTCTGTGCCTGGCCTCTGCCAAATCCCTTCTCTTTCCTGAGCCTCAGTTTCTCCCTCTGTCAAACCAGAATACGATGACCCCTCAGCTCCCCTCCCGCCCTGACATGTCTGCAGCTCCGTATCTCTTTCCGTCCCTCAGTTAGTTTCCCCTTCATCCCACCCCAGGACCCTGGCAGGGAGGGGCTGGGGCTGTGGTCAGAGGGTTGGGGGGCAATGGCTGAGCTTATCTCACCTACCGTCCGTGAGGGGAAGGCACCGCACCCTCACCGCACAGGGTGTGCAAAGGTCTTCTGTAACTATGAAGTCACTTGACCTTCTCCACCAGCTTCAGAAGTAGGGACTTTCCTTCCTTCCATCTTACATATAAGCAAACTGAGGCCCAAAAGGTAAATTCAAGTGCCCAAGGCCACCCAGGCTGTAAGTGCAAAAGGGAGTCTGCCCTGGAAATGTTGCAGAAATCGCAGGGAAGACACCAGGAGAAGCCAGCCATTGTTGGTGTCCGTAGTCTGGTGCCTTTTTCTGTCACCTCCTTCAGGGTGGGCAGCTCTGGGCAGGGATGGGGGGTAGAGCACACCTGTGGATATTACCCTGGCCATGAGCCTAAAAGGGAGGCCAGTCCTCTGTTCTTGGTCCTGTTGATGGCAGCCGAAGAGGGAGAATTAGTCCCGAGAGTCCAGAGTTCTATCATGTACCGCCCGTCTAGCCCCACTCCCTGCACCCCCAACGCATGCAGTTGCCTCCTCTGGCCCCGCCACTCCTTTAACCAGGGCGAAGAAGACCAGCGACAGCTGGCTGGCTTCTGGAACCTTGACATCAAGACAAGCTTGACCCAAACCCTCATTTCCCGCCTCGTGGAAGAGTCCCATGGCCTCCCCAGGATCTCTAGGACTGGCCAGGGGAGGCCCACTTCCGATTGCTCACCCCGTCTCAGGCTGCTGGACGTCACTGAGTTCTTGGACTCTGATCGGTGCTGCTCTTGGGCACATTCTTTCATCTCAGCCCCACTGACCTCCCAGACATGGCACTTAGCCACTCCCCTCGATTTCCATGTGGGGAGAAAGTACCAACTCAGTTGTACAAGGCGTTCGAGTGTGTAGCAGGCTTTACTAAATGTACGCGCGGTGGGGAAGAGGGGGCTTATAGTCCCCAACACAAGTGACTTAGTGGAAAGAAGTGAAGGGACCATGGTGTTCTTTGTGCTGTTCATAGAGAAAGTGTTTATTGTGTGATCTTTGTCCTGGGTCAGGTAGCTGCACCTCCAGGGGCCCTGACAAGGAGCCAGAAGTAGGGACTTTCCTTTTCTGCTCTGAGAATGTCATTGCTGTATTTGAGGAGCATCATCTTGTGTCTTTGGATGTTGCAGCGATGCCGTCTCCTAGGCTCAGGCTCCCTCTCGCGCAGACTGTGGCAGCAGCTCCCTGGCTGATCCCCTGACCTAACCGTAGGGTCGCCTCCTCTGACCCGTCCTCCAGATTCTGGCGCTTCCTAGTCCAAAGGCGTCCCTGGTCCTGACCCTGACGGGAGGAAAGCAGAGTGCCGCGGTCCTGCACTGCTCTGCGCCGTGGTTCACCCCTGCTGGGGCCTCATGAAGACTCGGCTGTGCAGAGGTTGCGCTCTGACCAGTCCGCCCCTGCACCTTTGTTTGTGCCTGGGGTGCCTTTTCTACCCCTGCTTATCAAAATCCCACCAATCTTTGCTCACATGCACCCCCCCACCCCAGAAAGTGTTCCCGGGGCTTTCCCCGGACCTTCTCTTGGTTGGACAAGACTCACTTTTCTGAGCCGCTGTCATGGGGTTTGAAGGGCAGGTGAGTGCTCCTGGGGTGTCGTGATGGTGGTGAATTCAGGCGGGGAAATGGAGCAGCAGATTGGAGCCTCCAGACCCAGTGAAAGCCAGCATCAGGTGGGGCCCGCCGAGCCCCAAGGAGGGGACCTCCCTCCCTGTGAGGCCCCTCGAAGTGAAAGTCAGGCTCAGCAGACAAGAAGGGCCTTTAGACATTATTTGGTCTAATCTGCCCTTTTATAAATGGGAGACAGAGGCTCAGGGCGGGCCATGTGCTTATGCTGTTAATTCTGCCTCTTCCACAATGATGTGAGCTCCGTGGACGCAGGGAGTTTTGTCTGTTGAGTTCATGTGTCTATCCCGATGCCTAGCGAGCTCAGGGCCTGGCATCCAGAGGGCACTGAAATCTATTTAAGCACAATAAACAGGATACGTTGGATTATGATCATCAGTTCTGCAGAGAAAAACAAGTCAGGAAAGAGGGGGAGGGGAAGGAGATTCCATTTTCAATGCGATGGTCTGGGGAGGCCTCACAAGGAGGCCGTGTCGGAGCAAAGCCAAGAAGGCGCTGAGGGAAAGGGCCGCGGGGGCAGCCGTGCAAAAGCGTTGTGAGAGGTGGAGGCAGGCAAGCTGTCGGCGCTTGGCCAAGCGCCAACTGTCCGCGTCGGGCCGGGGCCGGGCAGCACCCAGGTGCAGAGAAGAGTCAGAGACCGACCTGCAGGGCAGACGCTCCAGCTCACAGGAGGCTCCCGTGCAGCCAGGGTGAAGCTGGCACTGTGGGACGCTGCGGGAGACGGAGTGCGTCTGAGCGGGGGCAGGGCAGGAGGCTTCTCTGAGGAAGGGGCACCTGAGCAGCGTTCCAGAAGCCCAGGCAGGTGGGAAGGGGTGGAGAACGCAGGACAGCACTGACTTGGGTCCATCTTCCATAGGAGTTGAAGCCGTTTATGGCTCTTTGCCAACTTTGGGATAAAGCGGGGATGTGGGATGGAGAGCACGGACATAATTAACTAATTACCTTTAGCTAAATGGACCCAAAATGCACTTTCAGGGGCTGGAGATCAGGGAGGCTTCCTAGAAGAGGTGGCCTTGGAGCCTGGCCCGGCAGACAGGCACAATGCCGTCAGATGAAGACGGAGAGATGGCCTCAGCCAGTGTAGCCCGATGCCCTGGGCCCAGGTGCAGCTCTGTCAGGAAGTGCCTCTGATGGGGCAGCGTCACGGGCTGCCCGGAGCCTGGATGAGAGGGCGGTTGTCCCCCTTCTGCAGGCTGCTCTGTCTCTCTGCTCCCCCACCCTGCCCCTGAGGAGGAGGAGGAGGAGGAGGGGAAGAGGAGGAGGAGGAGAAGGTGCCGTGGATCTGATGGATATGCCAGGGCTGGGCTGCGGCAGCCCAGCACTGTCACCACGCTCTCCCTCCGCATGCTGGAACCTGACACCCTGACCACTGAGGCATAAAAAACAGAGAATTGGAAGGCTCAGCCTGTCAGGCTGGGAGTGGCCCCCAGAGAGGTCTGGGGAGGAGTGCACGTGTGTATGTGTGTGTGCGCACGCACGCTCCGCCTGTGCAAGTGGGGAGGCGGAGAGGAGGCCGGCTGGGCCTGGGGTAGGAGCAGCTGGCCCCTCAGGCCCGCTTTATTGCTCCGGCCACACCTGGCCGAGCCCCACAGACCCTCCATTTGGGCCGAAGCTAGCAGGGAGGAGCAGTGCTCCCATTCCGGCATCTGGCTGGTCCCTTCCGGGGGCTCCTTCCCTTTGGACTTTGGCATCCTTAAGAAGAATCCGTGGAAGCTTGTTTGGGCTGAGGGTGGTCCCATGGGCAGTGTAACTCCTGTCACCACTGCCAGGGAGGGGCCCACATGCTCTGCAGCCAGTGGCTTCAGAAGCCACTCAGCAGCCAGCTTCTGATGCAACCTGGGCCAGGCCCTGGGGGCTCTGCAACCAGTCAGGCCCAAACCCTGACCTCCGGGAGCTGCCAGCCACAGGGAGGAGACGGGCAGCAAGGTTGTAAGGGAGGGAATTTTGAATCCCCCGCCTTGTGACTCACTGGCGGTAAAGGGGCTCTCCTGGGGCTGGGAGCGAGAGCACGGGGAAGAGCCAGACACAAGCATCACTGCGCCATGAGCAGCTGGGCAAGAGGGAACCATCCCCAAGCCCCACCACACCTCCTCACACATCCTGTACTCTCTCTACCCTGGCACAGCTGCAGTCCCTGTCTGAACATGCCCAGAGCCACAAGCAGCTGTCCCTTTCCCAGTGCCCAGAGTCCCCCACCTACTCCCTCTTCTGTGTTCCCCTAGACTTCTGGCTTGTCCCTTCATTTCTGTAAAGTGCCACCTGCCTCCTCCTGGCAGGGAGCCTGACTTTATGTCTCATGTTCCCCATTGGCTGAGGCCTCGGGGGCAGCCACCTCTGGATTCTCAACACAGAAGGCCAGACTAGAGTTGGGGTTACCTTTGGTTTCTTGGTGCAGAGCCCCTCAGGAAACACGTACTAAATGGGGCCCTGGAGTGGCCACAGGCGGGGCTGAGAACCAGGCCATCTAGGGCTTTGGACTTGGGTGGGTGTATTGGGGCCATTTTGTGAGAGGACCTGTGCATCAGTTTCCTCAGCTGCAAAATGGGCCAGTAGCCCCAGGGAACACCTGGCACATGGTAGTTTCATGGTACATATGTGAGAGGCTGGCATTCACTTCCACTAACAGGAAAAAGTTATAGGAGACAATCGAGACGATGCCAATGATAGCTGTCCACTTCGTAAGGGTGTGGACTGGACCTACTTTTATTGGTTGCAAAAGTACCTGCAATTTGTATAAGAGACGAATGCCATTGGCATTTTCCAAACTTGCTTTGACATTTGGTTCCTGTTTCTCTCCCACCCACCACATGCAGGGAGTGAGTTTTCCGGGAGCCCCTACAGCCACCCTCAGTATCCCTCGTACAACGACTCCTGGAGGTTCCCCAACCCGGGGCTGCTCGGTGAGTACTGGCGGAGGGGCCCAGCGAGGCCCCTGGGCCATCAGCTGCCCAATCGAGTCCCCTAAGTGGGCCAAGGTCCCTCAACATCGCAATACCTGGTCACTGAGGTGGGCTGGGTAGCTTTCCCAGAAACGTGCAGTATAGGAGTTCTGCTAGGGCCTTAGGACAGTAAATACCACTCTAGGCCTGCTTGAGACCTATTCCACCCCCCCACCCGGATGTTTTGGTAGGTAAGGGAAAATGGCATGAAACAGGAACGAAGACAAAAAAGGCATTGAGGCAGAAAGAGGAAAAGAGGGAAAGTGCCTGCCCAAAAGTAACTTATATTTCTTAAGAATCATTGACTATTCAGATGAGAAATTTCTAAATAAGAGATAACAAAGAGGCCAACTCAGACCGATTGATAGTGGCTACCTTTCTTGACGAGGACTCTGAAGCCCAGGGATTGATTAGCGATGTCTGCTACGGCCATCCTCATAGCCAGCTCCATCGGAAGCGGGTTGCCCTGTGGCTGAATACCTGCCAAGATATGCCATTCCAAGCTTAGTTGGTGCCTACCCTCTGCCCAGGCCCCAGGCTGGCATATCGTCCATGGCTGGGGCCAGCCTGACCAGTGAACATCATCTAGATACTCGGCCCATCCCAGAGACCAAGCAGGGCTGCTCAGTCCTCAAAGAGCCTTTCGTTTTGTTGAAATGAACTTGCATAAAACAAGTGTGCCAGCTGGCACTGAAGGCTCTGGAGCATGAAGCAGAAGCCCAGGGATCACAAATGTCACTCACCCCCCGGGGGCAGAGCCAGGCAATCGGCCTGCAGGCAGAGCACTGATCCCTCCCTCAACAGTCGGCTGGGCATTCTCCTCAAAGGCCAGATGAGGACGCGCCTCTGAGACCATCCGGGTTTGCCTGTCCAGCTTAACAGGGCCGCTTAGGACAGACACATGACATGTACACCATCATTTGCTGGCGACCACCTTCCATGCACTTGGGCCTTGGGCTGCCCAAAGCATTTTGGTGTATTTTGCACCCTTGCAAGTGAAATAAGGAACAATGCCAATTAGTGCTCCAGGTCCTTGTGCCTAGAGATTTCTAGTTTTATAGACACCCAGGTGCTTCCTATTGGTGGCCTCCTGGAGAGGCTGAATCTGTGGACTGATCTCTTGGACTTCCTTTTTGGTTTTGGTAAAAATTACTTCTAAGTATTGAACCACCTACTTAATGCTTTACCTTAAGCACTTCGCCAAGAGGCGCTGAGCTTTGAGGCGGCCCAGCCATCAGTCTCAGGAGGCAGTAGGTGGCCATGATCTCCCTAAACCAGTCTTTCAGCAGCAGGTGAGGGCGGAGGGATAGGTCTGGAGTCCTGAACTTGGGAGCTCCTCCCTGCAAAGCAGCCTCAGACAGAGTCCTGGTCCCAGAACTGCTGTAAGACCCACAGAGGATGTGGCACAAAGGAGGCCTGGGCCAGACTGTGGGAAAGGCTCCTGGTGACAGGGATATGACCCCAAGAAGGTCATGTTGACCTAGGACCTTTATGTATGGCTACGTCACGTCCAAGGGGACCAGTGGGGCCTGAAATCAAGCCTGTGCATGACACAGTGCCCTGAATCCTGGCACAAGGCTACAGCTGCCCACAGTGGGCACCTTTTTCTAATTGTCATGAGGTGTCCCATAGGCTCATTTGCCTGGGGGTCCGAGAGGCAGAAGAGTGGCGAAGGAGCTACTCAGGAAGGCGTGGCAAAGGCATGGAGTAGGAGGTGGGTGGTCTATGGGGCCATGGATGGGGCCACCCTAAGACTGAGAAGCTTGAATTGATTGTGTAGGCAGCTAGGAGCCCGAAGGGATGGCAAGGAGAGGGTGGGACTAGACTGCTTCTGAGGTCTTTGCCGCTCAAGCTGGAGTGAAATCCATTTCACCTCCTGTTACTAAGCGTGCACTACATGCCTGGTATGGAAAAGGTGTGGACTCTGTCCCAGGGAGCTCACAGGCTGGGGGTGAGGCAGCCTTGGGCAAGTGTGTCTGTGCTGGGAGGTGCCCGGAGCCTTGATGAGGGCCAGAGCCAGCGTGGAGAGGAAGAAGAAGAATCAAAAGTCTGTTCTTCTAAAGGAGCACTTGCTAATGGTGCGGGCACTCGGCAAACCCTTCCTGTGGCTTATCTCACTTTACTCTTTCAACAGCCCTAGGAGGCATATACTATTATCTCTGTCATACAGAAGAAGAAAGTGAGACTCAGAAAGGTTAATTAACTTACCTGAGCTCACACAGCATGCAGATGGCAGAACGAGGGCCCAGGCTCAGGTCACCTTGACTCCAGAGCCTATATTCCTAACCAGTGTGTCGGGCGGGACTCTTACTCTCCCTGATCAATTCAGCCGGAAGGGCCCTACAACCAGGAAGAGAGGCATAGCTCCTGCACAGGAACAAGCCTTGAGAATTCTAAATACTCAGACATGTATGTGAAGAGAGCAGCTCTGGTCTATTTTTTGAAAGCCAGGTTATCGTATTTATCTGTCAGGCTTTCAGTTGCAAGCAACAGAATCCACTTTCGCTGGTTTAAGCAGAGAACGAATCTATTAGGGGATATTGAGGGCTCCCAGAATCACCGAGAGGATCAAAGAGACAAGCGTGGGACCCACAGCCAGGATCAACGCCTAGCCACACCACCAGGGCTGTTCTAGTGTAAACACACCTGCTGGTGCCAGTCGGCACCCCCAAACTGCCTGCTCTGTGCTGCTGCTGGGGTGCCTGAGAGCTCTGCCCAGCTGCTGCCCGGAGCTGGACGCCTCTGCCACCCATTCCCCACAGAAGGGGCCTTTCAGCCCATTTCCTCAAGTTGCTCCCTTCCCAATCGAGGTCATACTCAGGGAGTCTACCCGGCAGAGCCCCGGTGAAACATCTGGACCCTAGCAGCAAGGGAAGCTGGGAGAATGAGTTCTAACCTCGAGCTCAAAGAGGTGGGCGTCATACTACAGGAAAACAGAAAAGGTTTAAACAATGCTAGGAAGTTATAAATGTGAGAAATGGCCCCTGTGCTGCCCAGGTTGATAACCTGGGAAATCATGGCCAGGCCAGCAGCCAGGCTGGGCCTCAGGTGTACAATGAAGATAATCACCACTGGCAGCTTTATTTAAGCAGGATCTGAACACGACGCTCTCCGGACGCTCACTTTCCTGAAGATGAGTGAGGTGCCGGGCTCACTCTGCCGCGGTCCCGCAAATAAGTCCCAGGCCGTTCACATCTACCAGCCTGCCTTTCCCACCGGGTGTCTTCAGGGCTTTATCTGGAAGAGTCCCATGGAGCAGGGGAAGTAGACTGAGTTCTGCTGTCTGGGGAGGGTCCCAGGGTGTGGAAACCTGCCCTGAGGCCCCTTGGTGCTCCTGCTAGATCAATGGGAGCTGTGGAAACAGGCGAGACCCTCCACGTACACACTCCCAGGTGCTCATGCCCTCACGCCCACTGCCCACCCCTTGGCTGGCCTGGTTGCAGTCTCCTTCACAGAAACACCACCAAAGCAAGGATGGGCAATGCCACCTAATGAAGTTGCACACATCCTTCTCAGGAGAACTTCCTCCCCGTTGAGCCTTCTCCTCAGGAGCTCCTGCCCAGTCAGGGCAGCGTGACCCAGCATCGTGGGGGTCCCCAGGCAAGCTAGGCCATGGGGGGTGGGGGGGTGCGCAGGGCAGGAGGTGGGGAGAAGGGCATCTGCGGTCAATGAGGATTAGAATGCGAGTTCCCGTGGCCTCCGAAAAGGGATTAGACAGTGAGTGGGAGCGCGGAATGACTGTGTCAGGAAGTAAATTGATGATAATGTGAATCAGAGAGGAAAAATGACAGAAGAAAGGCCAAGTTTGTTCTAAATGAAGGTCTAATGGGCAGCAGGAAGACAGAGTGCTTTGTGAAATGATGTTTTCATTTCTCATGGTACATGCAAGCGCTTTTGAGTTTGCTGTGGAACCTCGTGCTGGGCCCCGGGCAGCCTGGACGAGAGACTGGGCTCTGAGAGCGGAGTGAGTCGGAGCGGGGCACTCGGGCGAGTCGGGGTCTCTGCGCAGGCTTACGTCCCTTTCCTGTGCGTTTCGCGGGGGCGGCCCCTGCTCCCTGGCCGTGCTAGACCTGCAGGGATGGCACACATGTCCTACACTGTCCCCGTCGCACAGAAGAGAGAAGACAAGTGAGCAGAGGAGGCTGACAGGTATCTCTGAGTCAGGGCTGTGACCAGGGAGGTGACAGAGGAAGCAGCAAAAAGCTCCATCTCTGGGAATACCTAGGCAAGGGATTGGTGGCCCTGCCTTTGGGAACAGCACAGCAAGGCACTGCCCACTGCTCCACTGTCACTGCTGCCCGAGCCACCCGCCTTCGTGGCGGCCGAGGGAGGCAGTAGTGTATCTGCCCATCAGGGCTGGGTTTGGAGGGGTGGTGGCAGGTGCTGAAGTGCAACTAGCTATATAACCCTTGGGCAAGCTACTTACTCTCTGTGCCTCAGTTTCCTCCACTGCTAAATGGGGACAGTGCTAGTTTCTACCTGATAGAATTGTGGAAATTAAAAGAGTTAATGGATATAAAGTGCTTACAAAAGCGCCTTCATGTCCTTACCTCGTGGTGCCCTCTGACAGCACTACTGTGACCTCCTTTCACAGATGAGACAACTGAGACTCAGGGGCGTGAAGCCACTTGTCCAGGGGCACTCAGTCAAGAGCGATAGAGCCTGACTGGCAACCTTCAGGCCCTGGGGCCCAGTTGTGATATCTGGGAGAATTGCCAGGATTGGTTTGGGTTTGGGTGAGATTTCAGAATCAATACGTGTCACCTCCCCTGGGAAGTTAAGAAACTTACTACTCCCACCCCAGCAGACGTGTGGTCTGGGAAGGCTCCCAGGGCCCCAGCTGCTGTCTGTTTGGATAAGCACAGTCCAGCATAGGGGGACAGGTCGTGAGCTGGGCCAGGGACGGGCAACCTGAACTCCAGGCCAGGCTCTGGCACTGAGAGGCTCTGTGTGCATTTGGGTGCATGACTTTGGTTTATTGAGCCTCAGTTTCCCTACCTGGAGAAGGCAGAGATGACCTAATGTCTCTAACCTCAGTGGTTCTAAGAATCTGCTGGTCCCCCAGAGTCCCTCGTGCTCTTTTATCCCCGGCAGGAGAGAGCCCCGTCCAAAGTGTGTAGTCAAATAGCTCCGCCCAGAGACAGTGGGAGGGTACAGGGCCCTCCCCCTGGCCCTGTCTCGAGGTCACAGGAGGCAGGCAGTCTCCCCATGTCCAAATCTTCTTGTCGTCCAGCCTGATCCTCTTCCTCCAGGAAGCCTGACCCTGACAGGATAATCTTGTGTTCCCCAGAGCTCTTTCCTCAGAGCTCCGATCCCCTTCCTTCCTCTGCCCATCGGCCTCAGGCTGCGGGGCTGCAGGCACGAGGCCACCCTCCAACCTCCACGCCCTCTTCTCTCTCTTCCAGGCTCCCCATACTATTACAGCGCTGCTGCCCGAGGAGCTGCCCCACCGGCAGCTGCCACTGCCTACGACCGTCACTGACCCTCGGAGCCAGGCAGACGCCAAGCACTTATGATACATATCACTGAGGGCGATAGCCTCCCGGGCCCCTCCGAAGCCAGCCAGAGGGGCCCAACGAGACCATCTTCCAGCAAACCCCCACTCTCCTGAAACTCTGCCCCCTCTTTTCCTGCCAGGGACTTTGGGGTTCTGTGGTATGGGTGCCAGACTTCTAAACACCTGTCCATTTGTAAGAGTCAATCAGTGAGCTTCTCCCAGCGGCGACGAGGTCTCCACAAACCAACAGACTGTTCTGCACATTACTGCAGCCCAGCCCAGCCTGCCAGTCCCCCAGCTGTCTGACCATCTGCCTGTCTTCCTGCCCCAGGCCTGGGAAGGAGAGCTTGCTTTTGTCATTTCAATGGCACCTGTGTAAATACCTTCCTGCTTTTTATGTGGGCCCAAGGGTCCCACTGAGCAGACTGCCCACTGTTACGCAGTCAGCACTCTCAGTGTGTCCCAGGATGTCTTAGACCTGTGTGCAGAGCATCTCCCCCACCCCACCGCCCCGGGTGCCCCCACGGATGGGGAGCATGGAGCTGTCCATGAGACTGAGGACGCCCTACTCCCTGCTTGGGGCCCCAGCCGTCTCCTCATCGCTACTTCATTAACGTCTGGACCAGGAGTCTCACCGGACTGGTTATGCTCCAAGCCCCCCGCCCCACCCCTACTGAGACTCCTCCCCAGGAGAAACACACTTTGGGGAGGTACCCTGGCTTCCTGCTCCATTTCCCTGGGCCCATGCAGCACGAACAGCTCTTTCCCATACATCAAATGAATCAGAGAACCGTCTGGGAGATCCCTCAACTACTCTTCTAAAGTAAGGTGCCCTGGGTGCTGATGGCGTTGTGGACTTTGAGTGTTAGGGCTGGAAGGGACCTGTAGATCATGGTCCAAGGTGGGGCCTGAGGCTCTCTTGACCCCCCAGCCCCTGGAACCGCCGACCTGAACTAGGATGTGTTTCCTGAGGCATTCCCAGGCCCCGATCACTTTGGGCACCCACCATGGGCATTGCCTCCACTCTGCAGGACCCCAGTGAGTGGATTCTGGGCAAGCCTGTTCTGCCATGTAGACAATGATGAACAAAAAGGACTTTGCCTGCACTGAAGACCACATACACCTGCAGCAGTCAGCTACAGCTTCCTGAGCAGCTCTTCCCCATCCTTGTGGAGCCTAGCACACCACTGGGATTGGAGGAGCCGGGGTGGGGGCAGATGCCTACCTGCACACAGTGGGTATCTACCTGTTGATACAAGGGGCCATGGTGGTCAGGGCCATGGCCAAGGGCCATGAGAAATTGGAGAGGGAGTTCTAGAACTCACTGTGGGCTGGAATGGTCAGAAAAAAGGCCAGCTGGGAAGGTTAGGGGTGCAGAGAAAGGCCTCCTGGGAGAGGGACAGGATGGGCAGTGAGGAGCTGGCAGGTGAACTAGGAATGATTTTGAGATGGGGGTGCCGGGAACCACCAGCTCCTTGCCTAGGGCCTCAATCCCTTGCATAGTCTCTCTTGCCAACTCAGAAGAGCCAGATGGAGGCTCTGTCTAAATCTGGGCTGAATTATAGCAATGACAGTGGACTTTGCATTTCTCGGGACAGTGTCCCCGACGTCTGCCTGTCACCACGCTGGCAGAGAGCTGGGCAGAGAGAGCCCGCACTTGAGGTGATTGACCCTGAGAGGTCTTGCCCTGGCTGCACCTCTGCCTTACTGTGAGACCTCAGACAAGACTCTTCACCTCTCTGCGCCTCGGCTGCAGGGTCCTCAGACAATTCTCTCCTTCCTTCCTCTCGCATAGAGAGCTGGGACAGGCCCTCCATTCTAAGCAAGCATATGCAGGTGGGCACCTGAGTCCCGCTAATATTCAGATGAAGCGGGAAACAAGAACACCCAGAGGGGTGGAAACCAGTCTTGAGGAAGACCTAGTCCAACTCCCCTCCAGGGAAATGAGACCCAACTGGAGGGAGCGTGGGACTGTGCAGGGAGACAGAGCAGACCTCCTCTGGCCACCACCAAGCGCTTTCTTCCCAGTTCCCTGCAAGGTGGTAGAACAGAGAGGGAACTAAGGCTCAGGAGAGTGGGGTCCCCAGGCAGTGACTGGCAGAGGCAGGGCTGGGACTTGGCCCCTGACCCCTGGTGCATGGTGATCCTCCCATCCCTGGGGAAGGAAGTTGATGGTGAGGGCAGGAGGAGATAGTTTTCAGCCTACTGCCCCAGAGGGAGTGCCCTAGGGCTGTTAGAGCTGTTGAGAGAGCCTAGCTTCCCAGGGTGCAGGTGAAACCCATGAGCTCACTGCAGGCACACCCACTCCCTGGAACCTGCTGGATATAACAGTTCCAGCCTCCACCTGCCAGGCAAGATAGAAGAAAGTATGTTACCTGCCCCCCACCCCGCCTCCCTTCTGAAGGAAGTGGTGCGGTCAGGGGTCTGCTCTTGACCTCTTGTATTCTTGGATCCTAGTCCCTCCTGTGGTCTCAGGCTATTAATTGGAGGTCAGCCTTCCCTGAAATGGCTACCTAAGTCCCAGCCATCCTCCCTCGGCAAAGCCCACCTGGCCCCACGAGCGCCCCCTACCCGTCCTGGTCCTCCTCAGCCCCGTGACGAGCTCCCTCCGCACCTTTCCTCCTGCCCCCGAGGCTCTGCTGGTCCTCAGGCCGCATTTGTATTTATTAGACAGCCACTCATTACCTGGCTGCCAGGCAGAAGCACAAGAGCACATGGAGAACAGGCATGTTCTTACACTCATAACTGCTCACCCATGGAGCTCCCATGCTGCCCGGTGGAGCTGCCTGGGAGCTTAGAGAGGAGGGTTCTAAAGGACACAGTCATTGGTGTCAGAGGATTCTAGATGGAAAACACAAAGCCAGGGCTTTCACCAGCATCGTGGCAAGAGGCCTGGGACATTTCCCCATGGGCCTTTAGCCCCGTGTTCTAGCTCTGACTTTTTGAAAAGGACATTGTGGATTTTATGAAAATTTTTTGTACCTTAGTCTAGCTCCAACTTGGAAAATTTTGATGACATATCAAACCTGGCATCCCTTTCCCAAGGCACCTTAGTTAGGGTTAGCCCTTTCATAACTGACGTTCGTATGGTGCTTTGCAATCTTTGACCACCCCCTGGGGCTATCACAATGCTCATTTTACAGATGGGAAACGTGAGATTTAGAGCTCACAGGCGAAAACTAGAGAGGAAATGAATTTTTAGGTCTCTGGGCCTCATTCTCTCTCAACAGAATTGTGTTCCTGTCATGGGAGAGTATGGCTTAAAGACGCCCTTCAACCCCCTAGAAACCCCGCAGACCCACAGTGAGCAAAGAAAGGACAGGGAACCAGACGCTGGCCTGATGGAGGTGCCTGGGGGTTGGAGGTGCTGCTGGTACAACCCAATTCTCATTAACACCAAAAAGAACCCAAAAAGCCTTTGCCTAGATTCACACCAACCCTTCTGACTCATCCAGACTGCTTTCCTACTATGCCCTGGGGCTCAGAGGGGACTGACTGGAGCTCATCCAAGGCCACACCATAGCCATGATGGCCTGAACATGGACCCAGCTCTGACTCCCAGGGCCTAGGCCTCCAGTGTCATGTCAGTTCACTCTTTTCTTTATCCTTTCTGCTGTGGATCAGACTTCAGGCCTGGCTGTGACAATACGCAGGAGTCCCCAGGCAGAGTCATCAGGGCCCTGAGGATGCCCACCATTCTGGGAAACAGATCACAATCTCAGGGACCCTGATCTTACAGCTTCCCAGGCCAGGCAGGTGGGATAAGCTTGCAACTTGGGTGGGACACAAGGTGGCATGGGTGGTGCGACCCAGGGCCCAAAAACTGCTTGCCCCTTCCAATGGCATTCAAGTGTGAAAGCTTTTAAAATGCTCTGTCCACCAAAAATCATGCCTGGGGGCCACTAGTCACCAGCTGGTGATCCTCAGTCTTTGTCCTGTGTCCCCTTTCTTCTTTGCCTCCTTGCCCTTCATTGCAAACTTGGGGGCGATAGGAGCCCAGACTGATGAACTTCGGGTTGTCCAGCACCAGGTCCCTGCCCTCTTCCTTCTCCATCCTGGGCTCTCATGGACAGTTCAGGCTCTGGAGTTAGGTGAGGTCGAACATCAGAGGTGGTGGGGTGGGGGTACTGTTGACCTTGAAAGTAGGTCACTTCTTCTGGGCCCTTCCACATGTGCAGGGAAGAGCCCCATATGTGGCCACAGGGCGCTGAGGGGTGAAATCCCTTTATGAAAAGTCACATCCCAGAGCAACTGCCCCGCCTTTGGCAGTCCCTGGCACCAGCTGCCCCCTTCTGGATGACATTTCAGCTAGACTTTAGCTCCTAGCCATGAGGAGCAAATCTTGAACAAACCAAGCACTCCCGACAAATACCTGGAAACAAAGTATGTCTGAGGCACAGCTACCCCGAGGGCAGAGGAAAATCCAGGCCCCCGTAGGCCAGGCCCAGGCTGGAGCGGGTGGGTCCCACCACAGTCTGAGCTGGACCAGCTCCCCAGTGACCCTACTAAGAAGCCAGCTCTGCAGTCTCGGACTTGTCACCCATCCAGGAACCTGCCTCTGGTGGTTTCCAGGCACGCACACCAGTGCTCCTGGAGAATTTATTCCTTTCGTTCTTTTGGCCTGGGAGAGGTCCAAGGCAAATGCTTTTCTTAAAAGGTAACAAAACACATTATTGGAAAGTTGGACAGTCAGGCCATGACTCCTAGCCAGTGGTCTGCCCCACCTCCCGGCAGCCCCTTCAGCCCCTTGTCCCCTTATGTCCCCATACCTCAGGATTCCCTCTTACATATTCATGGTGGAGACACGGTGTTGATCCGCACTTCCCCACTGTCAGCTCTCGCCTCTGGAGTGGCGGCCAGGTCCCCAGGGGGCACGGCAGAAGGCTGGAAGCAAGTCTCTTGCCTGGTCCCCTGAGGAGGGGGCTGTGCTTCTCTGACATGGCTGCTTGCTGGGAGCAGGCAGGCACCAGTCTCCCTTTCATCCACTGTAACTTCTCAGCATTGCGAAGTCCTGTTCCTAGACCCCCAAGAATCTAAGGGGACTGCAGGGTTCTAGAGTTTCAGGCCATGTGCTCCTAAGGGGTCCATCTCAAGTTGGGGGTTAGAATCACCACCATTCAGTGAATCTGGATATTCTTCTCACATCTTAGATTCCTGAGAGGCTCAAGGTGAAAATGCAGCTGTTTATCTGTTTACTAAGGGAATCTCCGTGCATTCTCCAATGGCGTGGGTCTCAGGTAGTGCGTTTAGCCTGTAGGCAGGAGAGAGAGGTCAGGAACCTGCCCTTCAGCTTGGGGCAGCTCTGATCAAGGCCCACGTAGGGAAGCATGGGGAACAGCAGGGGAGTCTTGTGCCCCCTCCCTGGCTCTGTGTTCTGGCTGGAGGAGGCCAAGCTGCAGTCTTCCTCACCCCAGTCCCACTCACTCCATCCTGCAACTGGGGATGCTGGGCTGCCCTTATGTCCCAAATCCCGAGGCTTGTTGCCACGTCCCTCATTGTCTTCAAAAGCACCATTAAGAACAAGTGATTTGGGGTGATGGATTTTTGATTTACAAACGGCGCATTTCCCTCGGAGTGGAACAGAAAGGAAACCATTTAATGGCTCCCTTATTTTCAAGCATGAATACATTTTAATGAAACTATTTTATTGTACTCGAGGAAATGGAGAGTTGAATATTCTAACCAATCAATAGCCAATTAATTGCTATAAAACTAAAAATAAAATAAATAAGTCCTGAGTGTATTTGAAACTCCCTGCAAAGCTCCAAGCCTCCCAATCTGGCCTTCCCCCCATACATGCATACGAGCGTGTGCACACACGCTCATGCACACACACCCACATTGCAGATGTACTTGAAACTCAGAGAAAGCAGAGTCTCCTCCTGCCAGTTCTTGCCTGCTGTCCTCTGCCTTTGGTTAGAGAAGGTGAGCAGACCTGGCAGCAGCCCATCCTGGGGCTCAGGAAGAGGCAGGCCCATGCCCTGGCCCCAAGCCGCCAGCACAGTGTGGGGTAGTAAACACTGAGGGCCTCACTTCTTGGCCCCAGCTGCTGGGCCTTCAAGTTCGGGCTGAGGGTAGAAATCCAATTAGGATTTTTTCCCTGACTCCTACTGGAAGATGCTGCCCTGGTGTTTCACCCTCTAGTGGCCTTTGGACAATGAGTATTTGTAGAAATGCAGGTTATATTGCCATGGAACTCTTTGCCAGGAAGACATCAAAGAAATATGTATCTACTGTATCCACCAAAGTTTGTGATGCCTGCATAGAAGCTTACTTGTAAAAAAAAAAAAAAGTACAAAAAAAAAACAACAACAACAAAAAACAATTAAATTGCCTTTGAAAGTGGGAGACGATCTGTCTCCAACAGATTGAAAAAAAAATGCTTCTTAAAAATGCGTATGTTTTGTATTTTTTTTCTAGTAGAAAATAACAGAAATATTGGTGGTTTTTTTTTAGTGACGTGTATTGCTTTTGTGTGTAATAATATTTGAATGTAATTACAGCAGTGCCAATTTGCCAAAGATGTTGGACATATTTTTCGTTTGTTGGGAGGAGGGCAGGGGCTAGGGGTGGGATTTGGGAGAAAATGGGTGGGGTTTTGGTTTAATTTCTTAACTTTTTTTTCTGGTCAAACCTGAAATTTGTGATTTTATTCTAAGTTAAATGGTTAACTGCAAGACTTTTATTTTAGATTAGTTGGAAAAACTTGCAATAAGATTGGGTAGTTTCAATATCTGTGTGTCTTTTCATGAGTGACTGTTACTTGTGAAGAATTGATTTTATGTAACCTTTATGTGAGATAATTATTTGTAAATATTTACCATAATTTTATTGGTTCCTAAAATAAAAGTAATTTTTTAAGTTCAGAATCAGAGTTTGAGCTCGTTTGCTTTTATCTCCCCATAGATGGTTTTTGACAACTTTGACAAAATCACGTGGAGTTGTGGGGAATTTTATTGGCTCTCCTGATGAAACTGGGGTCAAAACAAATCCAAGCAACTAGGATGGTGGACTGTGGCCTGGTCAGGGGCAGGAGAGATAGAGAAGCTCCAGGCCAGCTACCAGCCGGCTTGGCCGAATGGCGTCATGGTTGCGCCCCGCCCTGGATTTGACTCCTGGCCCCGATACTCACTGGCTGGGGAGCCTTGGCTGAGTTCCGTAACGTTAACTTCATTAGCTCTAAATGGTCAGTAACATCCACCTCATTCTTTCCTTCATTCGTTCATTCAACAAATTGTGGTTGAACTTCTACTCTGTCCTCAGCCCTGGAGACACAGCAGTGAACAGGCTAACGAGGACCCTGCCAACAGGAAACGTACAATCTCGGGGCTGCTTGTGAGTTTTAAGTTAACACACATCAAATCTGTACTCAGTAATAGTGTGCGCACACGCACATGCTTTTAACCCTGATCTAGGCTAGATCCTAAAACTGGCTGCTCCCACGTGCTTCTAACATGCAACAGGGCTCAGAAGCCCGGAGACCTTGTCTTTGGGCTCCAACGCTGCAGGTCCTATCCGGCCAGAGCTCAGAGCTCAGCAATCCATGATCCTTCTGTGGGAGTTGCCCTGTGTCTGTGCCTTCAGAGCTGAGCATTTTGGCTGTATGGGAGCCCAGAGGTGTCTTTCCAGCAGGGCCAGGGCAGCTGCAGACCCGAGGCCTGCCCCTGCTGGGTGGTGTCAGTCTGCAAGGGCAGGCAGGGACCGCTGTGCCCCTTGGCACAGTGTGTGCGATGCAGTAATTGCCAGAGATGGAGTAGGCGAGTGACCGTGTGGGGGCCGTGGGCTGCGACTCATTCATATTTAATAAAGCTGGCTGCGCAGCCTCCATTCATTTTGGCAATGGATGGCGACGAAGGTGATTCCTGAGGGAAAGAGCTGAGAGATGCTGCATCGGCGGTGCCTGGGCCCAGCTCCTTTCTTCCCAGTGCTCATGACTTAGGGGCACACCCTTTGAAAAGAGGTGGCAGCATTTGGGAACTGGTGAGACAGAGCAGGTGCCTCCACCCCTGATGTTACAGCTCTTGTCCCTGGGTTTCCTGGGACAGAGGCTTCATGCTTGCTGTCCTCGGATAGGGGGCACCAGTAAGCAGGTGTGCAGCCCCCACATGACAGCAGATTGGAAGCCATGAGCAGGTCCTCCAGGAGAGGATGGAAATGCCACCCTTGACCATGCGCAGGCAGCTTCCAGCAGCACCTCTGCCCTCGGTGACCATCCCAGCAAGGGGTGGAGGGGGATGACTGAGGTCTGCCACAGGACGGTTTAGCTTCAGCCCCATTCCTTCCTCACACTCCTGCTGGAGCCGGGCCCCATGCTAGGTGATGGGTACAGAGGTGACCCATGAGGGAACGAACCGTACCACCGCTGTGAAAAAGGCAGAGGGATAAAGTCTCCTAAAAGCCTTGGCTGGGAGCCTCAGCTGCAGCCCCTGCTGGCCAGGTTGCTGATGTAAGGAGCCTTGGTCCCTTCATCTGTACCGTGGTTATAAACCGCGTAACATAAACTTAGAAGGTGCTGTGAGGAACAAATGTTATGCATTGTGTGAAAGTTTTCTCTAATGATAGTGTGAGTTTTTGACGAGATATTTTCCCTGCTGTAAAGGAGTCAAAATTTCACATCCAAAGGTCGAACTCTAGTCGGACCTTCCTCTGAGCTAAGCTCAGTGCTAGATGCAGGAGGAGGATTGCTATAGACCGAATGTTTATGTCCCCCCCAGGATTCATATATTGAAACTGAATCCCCAATGCAATGATATTTGCATGTGGAGCCTTGGGAGGTGCTTAGGTCATGAGGGTGGAGTCCTCATGAGTGGGATTAGTGCCCTGACAACAGAGACTCCAGAGAGCTCCCTCACGCCTTCCACCAGGTGAGGAAATAGGAAACAGGATTTCTCCAGACACTGAATTTGCGGGTGCCTTGATCTTGGGCTTTTCAGCCTCCAGAACTGTGAGAGATAAATGTATGTTGTCTAAGCCTCCCAGTTTATGGTATTTTTGTTACAGCGGTCCAAACAGACCAAGGCAAGGCTGGAATGAAGAAACGAATCTACAAGGAGCCTACATCTGGGGAAGATTTTAATCATATTTTAATTCCAGGCGATCCATGACCAGTGCCGCCTACAGGGAGGCGTGGTCTCCCAGAGGAGATTCCATTCAGCTGGAGGTGGAATGATTCAAGATGGCTTCCTAGAAGAGGTGGCTTTTGAGCTGAGCCATGAAGGATGGTCAGGATTCTATCAGAAAATTTTAGAGAAAGTAGGAAGGAAAGGCGTTCCAGGCAGAGGGAACAGTGTGCACAAAGCGCCGGAGGTGAGGAAAGGATTGTGTCAGGAGAAGAGAGTGGATTGTTTACGACTGAGGTAACTGGATACTGTAACCTTTTCCATAATCCTGGCTTCCGAGGCTCTGTGGGTGCCACTGGATCAAAGGTAAGGGCTGACCTGGGCTCTGGGTCAAAGACAACGACTAACCTGGGCTCAAGTCACTTTCTGGCAAATGGGGTTGGTTGCTCAAGGAGGAGGGGGCAGTGGCAAGTGAAGGCAGAAGCCACAGACCCTTTGGGGAGGCTGCGGAGGGGCTGGGCGGGTATGGATTTACCGCCCCACAGATCGAGCAGCTTCTAGACCTCCTGGCTAGCTATGTGGGCATGGAGTAAGCAGACTATTCTAGCTGCCCCAGCACATGCAGCAACAGCTGTTCCTGGGAGAGGCACGTGGTCTGCACACCCCAGGGAGGAGGAGGTGGCCATCCCAGGGAGCAAATCAAGAGGTGGCCCCGCTACAGAGCACACAGCCACTGTGAGTTTGGACCATTGGCGGCATCTGCACCCACATGATCTTACTTCTTTGGCTGACCTGTATGTCCTGATTTTTCTTCAATGAACATACATCATGCACAATTTGAAAATAATTTTTAAAAATTGATGTTGTCGCCTGGACTTGTCTCACAAGCAGACTGTGATGGGAGCCTTTGCAGGCCCCACTTCAGACCAGCTCTCCGGGCATTTACCTGAGAGCCTACCTACGCTGTTGGGGCTGCCATAACAGTGACCCCCAGAACGGGTGGCTTAAGCAACAGAAATTGATTTTCTCACAATTCCGAAAATTAGATGTCCGAGATCAAAGTGTTGGCAGAATTGGTTTCTTCTGAGGCCTCTCTGCGTGGCTTATAAATGACCCACTCCTCCCTACGTCTTCACGTGAACTGCCCCCGTTCTTGTCTAGTCTCCTCTTGCTGTCATGTTGGGTTAGAGCCCACCCTAATGATCTCATTTTAACTTAATTACTTCTTTTCAAGATTTAAAACATGACTCAACTTTACAAAGATCTTTTTTGAAAATACCCTGATCTGGCGAGGATGTGAGGAACTGGGCTCTCTCCTCTGTGTTGCCGCTCAGCTATCTGACAATGCGTGGCCGAGGCTGCCCAGGTGTCCCTAGGCTTGGTCCTGGCCCCAGGGACCCCTGGAGGAGCAGGCCCTCCAAAGGGGCAGAGCTGGGATGCCGCCCCCAGTGTCTGTGTTTTTTTCCGCTAGGCTGGCTGCCTGCAGTCACAGAATGACATTTACAGCCCAGGTCAAGTGGGAAACATGGCGTTTCCAGCCCAACCGTGTCATCTGGGAGGGCACGCAAGCAGCAGAGGTTCCCCCATTATCCACAAACATGTGTAAATATCGCGACGGCTCGTAATGTAACCAAGAAAATCACTTCCCGTTGTTTCCCCTTCAGTGATATTTTCTGCTTGGCTGAGTTTGCTTAGCACACTGGAAAGGCCAACTCATCAGTTCTTGTTGTTAATCAAGAGCAGTAATTGTCGGAGTTCAAAGCCTCCTGACTGAGACTTTGCTGAATAGGATAACAAGTTCCAAAAATGCTAAGTAGTAGTTTCTATAAGTGGGCCTTTTTAATAGGGAAGGCCCCTGAAGAGGAATTGGAAAGAAAACCTTTCTGTAAAGTGGAATTAAAACATTGTGCATACTTTATAGAGCATGGCAGATAAACTCCTGAAAGTCCTAGAAGTTCTTAAAGCGTGTACGATGTGGGTGCAGACTAATTTCCTCATTTACCGTGTGAGCCTGTGATTGGTTAAGGCGACGCCGGCCGATGTAACACACATAACCTATGACTTCACTGTCTTAACACAACAGAAGTCTATTTTTCTCTCACACAACTGTTAAATATGGGCGTTCCTGTAATTGGAATTTATCAGGAAGTTCTAGATATAACCAAGATGTCAATAAAGGTCCTTCCTTCCTGCCAGAAGAGGAGGAGGAGGTAGTTCTACACAGTACAACTGGAGGAGCTTTGGGAAAATTAAATCGTGTCGTGTTTATACCTCATAGAGTTGTGACTCCTTAATAAATTGATTTCAAACGCATTACCTCATTTAATCCTTACACTAACATGGTGGGGTAAGTACAATTATTGCCATCCTCATGTTTAGAGATGAGGAGACCAAGCCTGGGAAGCCCGATATCGTTCCCCAGCTCCCACGGCCGATGGGCAGGGGGACCGAGAGGCGCAGCCAGGCTGTGTGAGCCCAGAGCAGGGTCCCTGAGTGTCGCCGCCCCTGGCTGTGTGCTCAGCTCCTGGCCCAGCAGCAGGCAGTGGGGGCCTGGCACAGAGGCGAGGGGGTCGTCTTCCTCCTCGTAAGAGAAGCGCTCTCCGGGCAGTAACTGCAGACGGAGTTCCCAGGGCCCTTCTCTCAGGCCCCACCTTGGCACTCATGGACGCAGCTGAAGGTTGAAACCAGGAAAAACTAAAATTCCAACACAAATCATCAATCAGCTGGGCACTGTCAGGATCAGCATTTTAAAAATAACTGCCAGTTGCTTTCTCCTTCCTTCATCCCGTCAGTGGTCCTCGATCTGTGCTCCGTGCCAGGATTTGGGCTGGGCTCTGGGGCCCCACGGTGCACCAAGCATGGTCCCTGCCCTGGCGGTGTCCCATCTGCTGGCGGAGAGGCAAGCCCGCAGGACAATAGGTACACGGCAGGTCCTTGAATAACATTGTTTCATTGTAATGTTGACGAGATGCCATGGGAATTTAACTCTTGCTTATGGTAAAATTGCTCTGCTAATAATGTCATTTTGCTTAAAGTCACAGAGACTATCAACGACATGTTAAGTGAGGATGTACTATACGAGCAAGCAAGTCAGCAAGTAACATCTAGGAGGTGCTGCGGGGACAGGCAGGAAGGTCGGGGAGGCCCAGGGGTGTGGCACCAGTAATCAATGCCTTTGCAGAGCAGTCAGGATATCTCAACTCGCCAGCTGAAGTCGCCACAGCCCTGTGAGGAAGGTCTATGCTTTCCCAGATGAAGAGACCGGTATAGAGAGGTCTGTTGTTTTTCTCTGTTTCCACAGAGGGATTAAGCTGTTTGGGAAGGAGATGGGCCTCTTGTCACCGAGACGCCTAAGGTGGGACTGGGTGCCCATTTGGCAACATTGAAAAGGCTTATACAATAGTGACCGGACTGGGGGCCTCAAAGGTATAAAATAGATTTTCATTCATTTAAAAATTTTTGCTTTAAAAAAAGATAACACATACATGTGGTTAAAAAATTCAAACAGAATGAAATAGTAGGCCGCGAATCTCATTCCTACCCCAACCCCGAACCTCCTAGTTCTCTTTCTCATGACTTGTCTCTCCTTATTCTTCCGAAGATAATTTATGCATATATTATATAAACATATATGTATAGAGAGAGACTGTGTGTATACATATCTCTTTATTTAAAGTATTTTCAGCCAGAGGAACTAGTTTCTTAATAAAGTTTCTTTTGAGGAAGTCCAGCAGTCTTTTTTGGTTTTGGTTTTTGGCAAAGCTGGAAAGAATAGGAATTTTTTTCAACCCCTTGTTCAGTATTTATTCTACTGCCTATAATAAAATAGATCAACTATGAATGACTGGAAAAAAAAAATCCAGAATAACACTGGCTTAAACAAGAGAGAGGATCACCCTTTCTCCCACATATGGAGTCTGGAGGTCAGTGACCCAGGGTCGAAATGGCAGCTTAGCCGCAGGAGGCCCACCGGGGCCAGGTTTTTAGTCGCCTTGGCCCCCCAGAGGCTGCGCGCCTCAGCCTCAAGGTCTGAGATGGCGGCATCGGGATTTCAGGCGGCAGGTCAGAGGGGACAAAGGAAAGGCGACCAGCTGTCCCTCGAGTAAGGTTCCGGGAAGCTGGCACGCAACACTTCTGCTCACATCCAGAACTGAAGCACATGGCCACATCGACCTGCAGAGAGACTGAGGAATGTAACCTATCTGTTAAGCGGCCCTATCTGTCCAGCGACAAATTCTACTACCATGGGAAGAGGAGGGAGTGGATGCTGGGTCACAAGCAGCACTTCCTGCCACGCCGCCATGTCTCCATTGCCTATAGCGCACTGCCTGGTTCAGAGTAGAGACTCATTTCATTATTTATTCAACCAGTTGTTATTGAATAAACGCTTGTTGAATTCAGCTGAAAGGAGGTGGGAAATGGGGCACAGGTTTGGGTGAAGATGGCAGAGGACCCAGAGTTTCTGCTTCAGAAACTCAAAAGAGGCATCAGCTGAGACCCCCCATCGTCATCCCCCAGAGGGAATGTCATCTTCCTGCCTGATCCCTCTCATTCCCATGCCAGAAGATCTTAACCTGGGGCTCAGTCTCTCCACCTGCACAGTGGGGAAGGGGACAGAAGGCTGAACCGCATGATCTCCAGTCCTTCCGTCTCAAAAGCTCAGTGAGTCTGTGGTTCTAAATGAATCAAAGATAAGAGACCAAACATTGACCTTGAGGACTCAGGGTCAGAGATAAGAGATGGAAGATCCTGAGAGCCCCTCGGGTCTGGCCTTCCCTGTGGTGATCTTTGTTTCTCAAATACACCCCCTGAAAGCCCCAGGCATGTGATCCTGCTTGACCGATGAATGAGCTGGATCTGTGTCAACTCTGGCATCCACCCAAATGGGGGAAGAAAGTGGAGAATAAAATGACGGAGCTCTGGCCACAATGAGGCGCCGGTCACGGAAATTACCCCCAAGTCGAAGCAGTAGCAGGCTGCCCCTGGCCATAGACTGCCTGTCAATAGAAGGTGTCTCAGGGTTACCATCAAAAACAGTGGCTTGGGGGGTCCATGAGGGACAAACCAGGGGGAGGGAGGAGCGAGGCTTTGGCCAAGAGAAGCCTGCCCGCCTGACCCAGGAGGCCTTCTTGAGGAATGATGTTTGGATGCGAACGAACCAAAGGATGTCATTAGTAAGTCTTCAAACAGCTTTGGGGACATTCCACAGCAAACCCTCCAAAAACACTGAGCTTTTCAAGTCTTAAGACATTTCCTTATGATGAACAAGCTGGCTTGGGGCAGGGGACAGATATCAGGATAAAAAGACACTTCTGTGAGTGGAATATAGTAACATTATCTAATTCTGTAGGGACTGGAGTGAACTGGTTTTAGTTAATATTTGAGAGTTATTGGGGAGAATTCCTCATGAGGAAGATGTGAGCCACTTAGAACTAAAGCACTGGAAGGGTTCCTAGGCTACGGGGGGTGAGGGGGCGCTTGAGATGTATCAGATGAGTTTCATCGGGCAAAACCACTGCCTATGGACTGGGGGAGTAGAAGACACAGCCCCAGGAGTTACGTGGCGATTAGGGCTGCTTGAGGACTCCTCAGGAGTTGATCTTATGCTTAACCAAGGAACATTTTAAGTGAAGAACAGACCTATGGAATGTTCGGCTAACCGCCGCCCTGGTGTGCGGACAGTCATGCCGGCTCCAAAATGCAGAGGAAGGGTAGGCCAGCAGCACCCTTCAGGCCGGGGCGGCCAACAGTTGCGTCTTCCGCCAGGACACTAGGGTTGCCGTCCAACTTCCCCGGCAATTCCAAACCTAGGAAGGGTTTTAATTTTCTATCTTGATGAAAAATGTGTGGTTTACACACTGTCGCGGAACAAATAGAAATGGGATTTATGTTGTACAACTTACATGGTTTGTTTGAGTTTTTTCCATATGTCTTCGACAGTCCTATCACATTTCTGACAGTTACATTATTTTTTTTCTTCTGGGAAGTTAGGCAGAGGCAGAGAACAGGTTTTCCCCTTTCTGCACTAAGCCTAGCTTGGGAGTATCTGCGTGTAATTTATGGACCTATGCACGTGTGTCTGTTGTTGACAGAACTTTAGCATGAATGTGCCTGGAGTGTGGGTTTGTGTGTGTGTGTGGTATGCTGGGCTCCGGTGTCTATAAATGTACATGTTCAATGTAGTCATAGATGTTTGGCTATATTTTTGTGATGTGGTGGCGGTGGTGGTGGTGTATGTGTATCTGCAATAGATAAATTCACCAATTAGATGTTATTCCAATTCAGAGGTCATTAATAACCAGCCTCTCTCCTGACAACATCGTGCACTGATGTGTCCTGGGCCTGCCCGCAGCTAGGAAGAGTGGCATTGCTTTCCATGTGTTTTCAATTAGTTTCACACATGTGTCTGCAGGTGTGGTACTTTAATGAAATATGTGAAGAAAATACTCCTGCTTATTAATCAAATTACATTCCTTCACTCTGTACTGGTCCGTTAAACATGACATCAATCCCAATACTTTTACTAATTTCTTTTTCATTATTAAAGCAGATTTACAACTTTGGAGTCAGGCCATTGGTGAGGGGTTTTTTTTCCCCCACTAGAAAATTCATCTGTATCCTAGAATCAGCTTGTAGCTCAATGTAAATTCAGTGTAGAATTTAGTCAGTTATTAAGTGGATTTAAGTGGCTGAACCCTGGTGTAATCTGACCAGCAATGCATGAAGGAAAGAGTTGGAGGTGTAAAAAATGTCAAATAGCTTTCTCAGATGCATTAAACTATTAATAAAGATAAAACGATCTTTATGTTTGGGGTTTAGAACATCTCTTTTATGATATCGAGAAGCCACTTTGATTCACGACTCGTTGGCTTCAAGGTCTGGTGTCATTATTCAGAAGGTGTCAGGAAGAAAACCACAGACAAGCCCCTCAGCAGGGGGAGATGTGGGAAAAAGAAACGGAGTTTAGGAGGGCCGGGCCGGCTGGGCTGGGCAGGGAGGTGTGACGCTGAAAAGATGATGTGCAGTATAAGGCGGCTGACGATGGATCGGGCACACGCCCTGCGGAGCCCTCTCTAGGCGAAAGCCACTTGGCCCTGGGCTGTGTTCTCTGGGGTGGTACTGGCCTCCTGCAGAGGGGTCAGCCTGAGGCAAAGTCCGTGGGGGGCAGGTAGTGGGGGTATTCTCCTTGTCCCCAGCCACCACCGGACCACCCCTTTCCTCTACCCTGCCCTGTATCCCAGGAGGCTGAGTTCTGTGGACCTCATCACCCAGACCCCTGGCCTCTGGAGACACCGGCCAGAGACAGGAGGGAGAGGAGACCGTGAGGTCAGAGGATTCCTCCCCCACTCCCTCCTTGCCTCACCCCAATTCTGTAGGAGGTGCCTTCGAGACGGGCCATCGTCTTGCAGCCCCTCCGCCATGGCTCCTGCTCTTTCTCCAGGTATGGCAGCCTCCTTCCCTCCCCTTTGCCCCGCAGCCTAGGGGTGTAAGTTTTCCCCACTGGCACCTCACCATCCCGGGGGTCTCCCTAGCGCTGCTCACGCCTCCCCAGACAGTCTCATCATTAAACTCATCTCAGTTGAACTCTGTGAGTGGACAACCCTTTTCTGCGGGGACCCTGGCAGTTTCAGAGGACTTCCTGTTTCAGAGAGCCAGATTCTGCCTCCTCTGGAGCTGTGTGTGTGTGTATGTGTGTGTGTGTGTGTGTGTGCACGCGTGCACGTGGGGAGGGGTGAGCGGGGATTAGGTCGAGTCAGCAGGGTAGGGGCGTAGGGAGAAGGAGCCTTGGCATAACAGAGTCGTTATGCGGGGAGTATTGGTGTGCGTGGTGGCCTCTTCATCCGATGCTCGTCAGGTACCTCACTGCTTGCCCGCAACTCCTCGCTCCACCGACATTGGTCAGGAAGCTCCCAGGGCCCGGGTTCTGTGCTCGGGAGACCCTGCCCCCGTGGAGTTTGTAGTCCAGTGGGGGATGCAAACAAACCAACCATCGGGCCTGTGTGTTAGTGCCGTGGTAGGGATGTGCACGGGAGAGGCAGGGGTGGGTTGGGGGTGGTGACAGGAGGGCTGAGGAGCGAAGATTTCCTGGAGGGAGGAACATCTAAACTGAGGACCCGAAGGATGACAAAGATGGCCGAAGGAAGGCGGTGGAGGAGGGACACAGGGAGGGTGGGATTCCTGGCGGAGGAAACAGCATGCGGAAAACCCCAGGGGTGAGAGGCAGCTGGGGCGTCTGACAGGGCCAGGGGTTCAAGGAGCTGAAGAGCATGAACAAGGAGGGAAAGCAGAGCGGAGGTGGGCTGCGGTAGACCTCACTGCCCTGCCCTTCCCCTAACTGGCCCCAGGGCCCTAACTTCATTCTGAGGGCCACGGAGGCCTTCGGATCAGGCCGTAGACAGAGGCAAGTTTGCATTTTGAAACCAGACCTCAGTCTACCAGGTGAAGAATAGAAATGACTAGAAGCTGGGTGACTCCATCAGGCGAACCAAGGTGAGAGGGACCTTGACAGGGGAATGGAGAGAAGCAGGCTCACGTGATCTGATCGGAAACCCCCACTTTCCAGATGGGGACACGAGGCCAGACCTTGCTCAGGCCACACAGGGAGACCGCGCCCCAGGGTCCAGGCTGCCGGGGTCAGAGGCAGGGGAAGCGCCCGAGTCTGGAAGCGGCCTCATCCTGGGAGGAAGACTCCTTTGGCAGGGGCTTCGGGGGCAGGTCTGAGGCCCTGGTCACCCACATGTTTCCTTGCAGGGCTGGGTGGCCTTTGGACCAGAGGGGCCCCGCCCTGGCAGGGCCTGGACCGCTCACCTGGGTGCACCCTGGGCGCACCCTGGGCACCTCCACTCAGCACCAGGGGCTCCGCCCAGGTGACTGGTGCTTCGCACGGAAATCATTGGAATATTAAGCTAATCAAAGCCTTCCCTGGGAAGGCAGGGGCTGGGAAGGCGGCCCTAACGAGCGCGTGTCACTGCCTCCACCCTGCGAGTCTCGCGCTGTCCCATTTGTCTGGCTGTAATCTACATTTCAAATGATTACATGGGAAGCTGAAGTGGTAGTGACAAGGATAAACGAAGCTTGTTAAACTAATAGCTGCACTAATGCCCAAATATGTGAACTTCCCGACGCAGGCCGCATCCCAGCCTGGCGGAGCTGTCAGCCCCGCTCCCCCGGGCTCCGCCGCCAGTCGCGGCCACATGA